>JALGXP010000761.1:0-23341 GCA_023333625.1 Bothriochloa decipiens
TAATGCTCCTGATGATGTTCCATTTTGGAGGGCTGAATAATGGCATTCAGTTGTTAGACCCTTAGGCCTAGATTGGTTGGAATCCATGTGGTATCTATCTAGGTTGGTGTTAAAAGAGCTGAATTAGGTCCACTTAGATGTTGGATGCATGTGGTTGCTATTGTTGTGTATCAATGTTCAGTGATCTCTGTACTGCAGGTTTGACGTTTTGAATGAGGTCTGACAGGAGACATCAACTCTATGGTCACTGGGGTGACACCTGATTTTGTAGGTTTAATTAGTGTTCTCATAGGTGCTCGACATACATCGGCTGGTGCCTAATCACTGCTTATGTGGGCTACATGGTGGTTTGGTACTAGGCTGGTTGCATTGGGGATGACACCTGGCTTTTTTAGGTTTTATAGGTGCTAGGCATACACCAACTGGTGCCTAATCACTGCTTAGGTGGGCTACATGGTGGTTTGGTGCTAGGATTGTTTTATTAGTGGCTGACTGTTGAAAAATTACACTAGTGCACTAAATTGACTAGTAATCTTATATGGCCAGAATATAAGTACTATCACATTGATTGCATGTTTAGGTCAATCATTTGTACATGCTCACCTCAGAAATGTGGTGAACTGGGGATCGGTTGAAACCACAAAGCAAATTTACTATTGTTTGAAGATGTTATCAGTGTATTCAAACATTTTTGGTCATTGGTCTCAACCTGCAGTAATTAAATATCCTATGCTTGAATTGTCACATGGCAATGGGATTGCTCTGACCCCATAATTTTATCCGGCAGAGCTTCTTTGATTGTGAAAGTTTTTTTTCTAGGCTATTCAATAAACTAGATCCTTCATGAACGAAGATGAACTTGTTAATGCTTCAAACTGGCTCTTACTGGAGAAAGGAAGACCTAATCTAAACAATCTGAGGAGAAAGCGTACAGGGCTGGTGGATATTGTGTTCACAACTTATTTTCGACCCTCAAACTTGTATGCGTGATACAATTTCCATGTTTTTCGTTGATTGTACCGAATGTCTGACAATTTTATGTGAGTAACATTGTAAGTGTTAATACCTAATTTGTACCTTTAATTTTATCATTACAAATGCTTTAATATTACTAATACTTTTTTTAAAACTTTTTATTCTCTATATTTACTATTATTACTTGTTTTTATGGCTATCTTACAACTTTCTTGTGATTAAATGCTTTGTTGTTATTGTTGTTGAACTTTCTTTAATAATGAGAAATGTTAATGTCATAACAATCAGTTCAAATGCCTTTTGATTTATGCACTCTCTGCAAACCAAGTTGACCTTAAAGCTTCTGGGTAACTATCACTCCCATTGATGATTATTCTCAGTGGATTTGGTTAAGAAGTTTTTAATTGTTTTACCATGTTTGCCATGAAACTAATGATCTCCATGCACTAGCACAGAAGCTGCGAAACAGAGATATTGATCAGTTGAGAACGTGGATATCCAGATTTGTAAAAAACGATTAATTCTTGTTTTCGTTAAAAATCAAGATCCTGGTTTTGTGGAAACCAGAGTTTTATGTATATGAAAGTTGGTTGGAGTTTCCAAACAAAGCTTGTTAGGCTAAATCCAGTTTTACGAAATCCAGGTTTCACTAAAATGACTGCTTTTCTACGCATTGAGGATGGAGAAAGTTTAGAAGGAAAATATTTTGCTCCTTGTTCTTTAATATGTCAATGAGATTAACTATTTGCATTGCAGCTAAAACTCGTAGTCTCTTTATCAGCTCATTGGGGCTAACGTTCCTTTGTACTATGGTTCTGTTGAAGTCCATTCCCAATGAATTAGCTTTCCTCTCAAAGAACCCTTTTATGATGTCTGGATAATATTCTTTCAGGTTAGGCTGGATCCTTCTAGGCCCTTGAGCAAACATAAGAACTGGGTTGTTGCTGAAATTATTCGCAGAGCTAAGGTGTATGTTCCACCAGCTGCAACAGCATCCAGTGAACACGATAGCAAATCTCAACAAACTGGTGTTGCTACCAAATGATTCATCTGAAGTCACTCAGAGCAAGATGCAGTTATGGCTTGTTTTTTTTAGTTAAATCGTCTGTATGTTTGTTTCCTTGTGGAATGTGGATGCCATGTTTAGCCATGGAAGAAAAATATAGCACGCTGCCACCATCTTTGCTTAATTTAGTTTGTTCTTCTGTGTTGTCCTTTGTTGGATTCATATTGTACTGGTTCACTTTAAGGCCCACAATTGCATTTGCATGTATGGTTGGCAGAATGCCAGTTGTCTTTGTATTTCCCCTCTGATATTCTGCTGAAATGAGCAGGCAGAAAGCTCCGAAGAGTAAAATCCAAAATATATGGTAAGTTGACTGGTAGAGCCCGTTATTGTAAATTCATGAAGATTCTGCAATCAGGATTCTGAAAGTAGACCTCGATTTTATATTGGATTTGCTTTTGCCAATCTGTAAGGACAGTACATCTGAATCCGATACTTATGTGCAGTCTTGCAGTCTGAATGTCATTCTTGTTTAGGGTATAAGAACGATAACAAATATTTTGCATTTTACTCTGATATTCGGAAAGCATGCCTGCTCATTCTGAGGCGAATCCGATGTAAGATCAACATCTCTGAACCAAGAACAAAGTAGGTATCCTTCTTATATACAAAATTAAAGAATGTCTGAATGGCATACCCCACTTTCAATTCACAGCTTTACCACCTCTTAAAAGTTACTCCTTTCTTCTCTAAAAGAATCAATTCATAGAATATGTGCCAGTCAAAACTTTATATAAAAGAGCAACAACATTTCTGACATAACATGAGCACTTTATGAAAATATATTCATGATAAATCTAATGATACCGATTTAATATCATAAATTTTATTTTATTTTCTAAAAATGAAGTTAAAGTTTAAAAGGTTGACTTAGAACAACTCTAGAAGTTGATTCTTTCATAGTAGAACACTTTATAATGAACACATCCATGTGAAAATTGCATAAGCATTGATGTACATTCCGAATTATGCATTAATATAAATGTTTATACATCAATAGGTATTTTATACACTGTAGTGTAACAATCACCTTATTCATCGTCCTTCTTCGTCTCTCCATTTATTTGAGTACAGTACACACATACTACACACATAATGGATTTACTTGTGGACACAAATAATGTTAGCGCAAACACACAGGGTAGAAGTACAGAAATAGTATGAGCACCGCGTCCTCCAACCGCAACGTCTCGCTTCACGGCTCACTTGCCGTGCCCATTGCCAGCGTACGAGCCAGCTCGAGACCCAGCATACGAGCCAGCGCCAGAGCCACCATACGGGCCAGCGCCACCGCCAGAGCCAGCGTACGATCCAGCCTCGGACCCAGCATACGAGCCAGCACCAGGGCCCCAGTGAGGGCCACCGCCGGACCCAGCATACGAGCCAGCCTCAGAGCCAGCGTACGAGCCCGCTCCGCCGCCGTTAGAGCCCGCGTACGAGCCGGCGTTGGAGCCCGCGTACGAGCCCGAGCCTCCGCCGTTAGAGCCAGCGTTGGAGCCCGCGTACGAGCCCGCGCCTCCACCATTAGAGCCGGCGTACGAGCCGGCGTGGGAGCCAGCGTACGATCCCGCGCCGCCGCCGGACCCCGCGTTGGAGCCTGAGTTCGAGCCGGACCAGGACCCCGAGCCAGAGCCCGACCCTGAGCCGGAGCCGGAGTAAGACCCGGATCCTGCCCCGGAGCCAGAGCCGCCGCCGCCTCCGCCAATGCCGATGCCGATCCCCGTGCCGATACCCAGGCCGCCGCCAACGCCGACCCCTAGGCCCCCGCCGCCGCCGCCGCCGCCGAGGTTGACGCCCAGGTCCTTCCGCTCAATGAGGCGGCTCTCAGCAGCACCGAGAAAGAACGCGGCCACCACCGCGGCGCCGAGGACGACTACAGCCGCCGCTTTGTTCTTCGTGTACGCCATTGTTGTTGTTTCGTGCTCGTGCTGCACTGCACGCCGCGAGGTCGAATTGGACTGAGGACGACGGAGGAGACGAGTCAAGTGGACTCTGGGGACAGGGGAGTGCAGTCGTGCTCGTGCATGCGACTCTGGCGATGGATCGATGCGGAGATGGCGGGGTTGCCGGCCGGTATTTGTAGGGACGCAGGAACGCGACACGACAACGCGGTGGCGGTGGTGCGGTAGTGGGTTTGGAATGGTGGCGGCGTGGCGCGAGCTTGTGGCGCCGGCCGGCGGAGGCCGTTCTCTCTCTCTCTGTCTCAGCCGCTGATGCTAGTGGAGCAATGCGACCGCGCAGATATTGGTTGGCCTCTTACGCGCCGGCCGCTCGACGACACGTACAATGGAGCGCCGGTGAGGTCTGTTGGTGCCAGTGAATCCATCGGCTTTGCAGACTGGGTTCAGGGGAAGGCTCGAGAAAGCCAACCAAACTCGTGCCAATATATGTCCATGCAGGGTCTGCATGATCAGGATGTGTGGTTTAGCTGGGTGCGTGCATGATTGCTTCACTGGCTACTGCATGACTGCTGGCAGCAATATGGTCTCGTTCTAGTGCTCGTCATTTTCATTAGCTAGTCAACCTGGATTCCTTGTCAAAAAAAAAAAAAAAAAAAAAACCTGGATTGGAGTTGGCAGCAGCAGTGCCTCAAGTCGTGCGTATTTGACCTTTCCATATGGATAGAAAAACTGACGAAATTAACATGCGGCTTGGCTGGACTTCAGCTTGTTTGGTGATTATATCGCTTTAACCAGGAATTTATTTTTCTTCTATAACGAATATCTCCATTTTTTTCCTGACGCCGTGTTCAACAAGGAATTTCCCGTCATTCTTTAATTAATTTCTTTTTAGTTTATATAATTTTATCCCAACTTGTATATTGTTGAGAACTCTAACATTTTCTTTCATACATGTCCTATTTTTCATGCAAGCATGTTCTCGCAACGGCAATTACCATATGTTTTCTACATTATCATGTAATAACATTTTAACATATATTGTCTATTTTTAGTTGTCTTTTGCTAATTTCTTTCTTTTTTTATTCTCTGAATGTCCCGAGTTTCTTTGCTCCTACATAAAAGTTTACATGAATTTTTGATATACTAATTCCTAGTCTAGTTCGTCTATATATTTTTACTCATCTTTTGTTTTCATAGAGGACACATAATGATTCGATAAACTACAATTCCATAAATTTTCACTAGCAATAAATCGAATTTTGTGGATATCCTTTTCATAGAATCTTTATTTGTAAAATCTGATAATTTATTATAAGAGGAAATCAATAGTCATGTATACTTTTGAAATCGTTTTCGAATCTTGTATATATTCTCTGAAAAACACCCAAGGAAGTGGACATGAAACCTCCTTTCAGTCTTTCGGTTATTGACAAATAAATGAGCCCGATTCATCCACTTGTATCTGTATTTTGATTGGAAATGAGCGAGTCCTTTGTTAATTAAGTTGAAAAGGCCGTATTTGATGTTTGTGGTTCATATTCATGATCCCGCTTAATGGATAACCATTTGTTACCAATGAGTTAGGGGCATCCGAGATGAAGCTAACTCCAAAATTTTGAAGTTTTCCTTAATTTTAGAGACTGTTCTTGTAACGCAGGATAGTATCAGTTAATTCATAGCAGATGGTCCTCTGTTCTTCATCCTCTTCATTATCTACTCAGCATGCATGCCACAACTCACAACTCTGTGTCTTAATAGAGGGACTCATTTAGTTTAGCATCTCATGGAAATGTATGCTGAATTATTCATTCATTCATTTACATAAACATATGTCACACAAATATACATTTTAGATGGGCATGCTCTGGCACCTTATTCGTACCTATTTGTGGTTTATTACTCTCGTACAACGGTGCAAGGAATGAACAATACACGATGACACACATACAGTAATAACAAAGCTCTTGTCAACAGCAGCGTGTAGCGCTGTCACGCTGCACTGCAACTCTGCAAGCAAGCTCGCGTTCACTTGCCATGTCCACTGCCGGCGTAGGATCGGGCACGGTACCCTGCGTACGAACCTGCACCCGAGCCGCCGCCGTGCGGGCCAGCGCCGGACCCTGCGTACGAGCCGGCGTCAGAGCCCGCGTACGAGCCTGCTCCTCCTCCGCCGTTAGAGCCCGCGGACGAGCCAGCTTTCGAGCCCGCGTAGGATCCTGCGCCGCCGGGCCCGGCGTTCGAGCCTGAGCTTGACCCAGACCATGATCCCGACCCAGAGCCGGAGCCGGAGCCGGAGTAGGACCCGGACCCAGAGCCTGAACCAGAGCCACCGTCGTCACCGCCAGCGCCACCGCCGACGCCGATCCCTGAACCGACGCCCAGCCCGCCGCCCGTGCCAAGCCCCAGTCCACCGCCCGTGCCAACCCCTAGTCCGCCGCCTGTACCAGCCCCGACGCCGCCACCCGTGCCGACACCGAGGTTGCCGCCGCCACCGCCGCCAAGGCCGACGCCAAGGTCTTTCCGCCGGGCAATGTGGCGGCTCTCAGAGGCGAGAAGGAACGACGACGCGATCACCGCGACGCTGAGGACGGCGATGGCCTTCTTTGCGTACGCCATCGTTCCGTGTGCGTGCGGGAGATTGAGAGATCGGTTCTTTTTTCTCCTCGGTGGCCGCCACTGGCGAGAGCTTGTCTTGCGTTGCGTCCACGTGCGCGTGCTCAAGCAACTCTGAATTCTTGGCGATGGATGAGCAGATGACGAGGCTGCGAGCCGGTATTTATAGCGCTCGGGCAGACGACACGACAGCGCGGTGCGGTGAGTGGGTTTGGATCGGTGGCGCGAGCTTGTGGCGTTGGCAGGCTGGAGCCGCTGCGGTAGTGGACAGAATGCAACGCCACCGCCACCGCGTGATTGCCTGATCGTCCGCGCGCCGCTCGACACGCACGGCGTTCGAGCTCCCGAGGTCGTCTTAGACTCTTCCATTGGTTCACGCGGATGAACGGTACACGATCGTCAGTAACTCAGCAATGGTGTCGTCGTGCTTGTCGTTTTCGTTCAGCAATGGCAGCAGCGCGGTGCCTTCAGGCTTCAGTGCCATTAATAGGGTAGTAGATAAAATATGAAAATTAATTTCGTTGCCTTGGTAATGAAATTCGGTTTTACCGTTGTGGAAAAAAAGATAAAATATGAAAATAAGAAAGTGAAGAGAACCAAAAAAAGTGAAATTAAAAAGAAAAGAAAAGAAACGAAGAGAGAAAATAAACCGGAAACATGAGAGAAAAGGAGAAAATAATTAAAAATGGAAAATAAATAAATAAAAATAAATATAATAAAGGAAAATGAAAATATAAACGAAATAAAATAATAATAAACAACCATAGAAAGACAAAATAAAAAGAAATCTATTAATAAAGGGAAGAAAAAAGAGAAACTCACGCTGGAACTGGAATGCTTCCCGCCTCGAAATGATGTTGCGCTCACACATCGTGGGCCACAGGTGGGCCGCCCTTGCGTAGGCCTGCATTGCTCGTTCTCGTTTACCTCGCACGCGAGATTTTGGTCCTGGTCGGCTGGCGGCGGAGGGATGCCCGGTAATCAACGGCCCGTCGGACCAGTCTCACTCTCAGTCCTCGCACACGCGCACTCTCTCCCCCCCAAATTGATTCCGCACCGTATCTGGGGGCTCGTCTTGCTCGCCTCCGTCGCCGCGCCCTGCGTCGTCGTCGGCATGGCCACCGAGGAAGCCGCCAAGCCGTACCCGTTGCCGCCCTACCCCGAGGTGAAACCCCGCTATCCGGTCGGCGTCCTTGTCTTTCTTCGCTGTTTCTTTTCTCTGTGCTGTTCTTGGCGGGGATTCTTCTGGTGCTCGGTCCGATGTAGCTGGATTCAGAATGCTGCCGCGCTCGATGCGTGTTCTTGGTGGTTGCTTTCGTTTCTGTTCGACCAAAAATAAAAGTGGACCAAAAATAAAATAAAAAAGATTTTTGTTTTTAGTCTGCGGTTGTTGCGATGCAAAATGGAGTGAGCTAACGGGCGGTGTGGGGTGCTTGTTGCGCGTTCCTGCTGCAGATGATCTTGGAGGCGATTAAGGGTCTAGGCGACGACAAGAATGGGTCCAACAAGTCAACCATCTCCAAGTACATCACGGACAAGTACGGCGATCTGCCACCCGCGCACGCGCCGCTGCTGACCAAGCACCTGGCGCGGCCGCGGATGAAGGAGTCCGGGGAGCTCATCTTCCTCAGGAACAGCTACTTCCGCGCGGACGCCCCCGGCGCGCCGCCGAGGCACGGGCGCGGGCGCCCGCCCGGGCCAAGGACCCGCTGGAGGCCGCCGTGAAGCAGGCCACCGCTGGGATGCCCAAGGCCCGCGGCCGCCCGCCCAAGAAGGCCAAGACCGAGGACGGCGCGTCCCCGGCTCCTACCCCCGCCGTTGACGGCTCCACCCCCGTCAAGCGCGGCCGCGGCAGGCCCCCCAAGGTACGCCCCGTAGTGCCCAGCGAGACGGCCGCGGCTTGATGCCGCATCTGCTTGAGTGTTTGTGGTGGGTTAGGGCGTCCCGCCATAAGGAGGATGGGTTGGTTGGTTGGCGTAGCAACTCGTCGTGCCGCCGCCGCCGCTGCTGCCATGTTAACGTTGGTAGGCTTGTGTGATCTAATTTATCTCTTCTCTGTGTCTTTATTTGTGCATTTCAGGAAAAAAAAAAGAGTTAGCAGGTCCGTTCTATAGTGTGGCAGTAGATGGATCCTCCTCGTATATCCCTGGACAAGCTCATTTTGTTGAAGATGCAGATGGGGATGAGGAAGGTGAAGATGCAGATGGAGATGGCTTTGACAACAAATCCAATGAGCACCAGCAGCCGCAAGAGGGGGAGCAGCACTACAGATACAACCAGAAGTCCAGCCAATAGAAGCATGGCACATTTGCTCGACCTAATGCATGGGCTCATACAAGAGTTAAAAGATGCAAATCATTGATTTAGAAGCAACAAGGCCATCATAGAAAAGCAAGAAAAGAAAGAGGTGGATCAACAAATAGACAGATGCTTGAAAATGGCTGTGGAGTGTGGGGCAACTGAAGAATCAGAAGAGTACTTCGTGGCTACTACGTTGTTTGAGAAAGAATACAACCGGAAAATCTTTTGTAAATTCAACACAACTGAAGGAAGGTTTATGTGGTTAAAGAGATGGTGCCAGCGCAGCTATGGGTGAAGCTGTTACGTGATTGGATGTACTAGCTTAAGTGAATGTTAGTGGAACCCCCGAATGTTTCTTGAACCTTTGAATTTGTTAATGGTGATGAACCTACGGAGTGTTTGTCGTCTAAATTTATGTGTGATGAACCTTTATCTTGCTGATTCTGTTTTCATGTGTGCTCAGGTGAACGATGCTGCTACTGCAGTAGATGATGATGCAATAGATGTTGCTGCTGCTATTGTAGAAGAGTATCACTTGAGGTGTCAAATAAGGAGGCGAAGAATTACTATTATTGCTGGCATAATTTGTATGTATCACTTGACACGTACATGAACAATCAGAGTACGGAGTACCAATATGAATGGGTCATGAAAACACTCGGAAAAAGGACTTCTTGCACAACATGTTTAGGATGAACAGAAATTTTGTCGATAAGCTTCATAATTTGCTTGTAGGATGTCATCAGTGGAGGCTTTAGCGGTGTTTTTATGGATATGTGGATCCCCTATGTTTATTAGATAAGCTCAAAATCGTTTTGTGAGATCAACCGATACATGTAGTAGGAAGTTTGAGAAGTTACTGGCTAGTGTGTCCAAACTTGCAACTGATCTCGTTAGACTAGTAGATCCTGAATTTAGGACTGTGCATCAAAGGTTACAGTCTCCTCTTTTTTCTCCGTACTTTAATAATTGCATTGTAGAAATAGCTAGGACACATGTACCTATTGTGGTGCCAACTAACAAGGTAGTTCAACATACTAGAAGACATGGATACACCACTCAGAATGTGATGGCCATATGGGACTTCGATATGAGATTTATTTATGATGCACTTGACAAGTATATGAAGGTGTTCAAGTATGCACTTGACAAGTATGGCGACAAGTTTTCACATCCATGTAACTAACATTTTTTTAATGTAACTAACAAATTTAGCCCAAAGGGAGTTCCTTTCTTTTAAGTATACCAAGAACACAATCAAGAAATAGACTTAGATAAATCTCATTCGATATATTGATTATTTCTTGGAAGTTGCACACGCCGGTATGAGAGTTTTATTATCAAGTACAACTCTTATTTGATCTAGAAGATGGGTTGCTGCCAGGCAGCGTTCATCAAAGACATCTGGTTGAATGGCAAAAATTGTTGCTGCTGCAGAAAGGCGGCAACCAATGGGTTAGCAACCGTCACTGGGTTAACTGGAAGCAGCTGCTGTTGTTGAAGGTATGCGACGGTATTGAATGGAAGTTGTTGTTGTAAGTAGGCGGCAGGGTTCGCCATGGCTACTTGACTGAGCGCTGGTAGGATCTGTTGCAGCAGCTGTTGTTGTTGCAAATAGGCAACAGGGTTCACCATGGCTAGTTGACTGAGCGCTGGTAGGATCTGTTGTAGCAGCTGTTGTTGCAAGTAGACGACAGGGTTTGCCATGGCTAGTTGACTGAGCACTGGTAGGATCTGTTGCAGCAGTTGTTGTTGTTGCAAGTAGACGGTGGGGTTCGCCCTAACTAGTTGACTGAGTGCTGGTATGATCTGTTGCAGTAGCTGTTGTTGTTGTAAGTAGGCGGCAGGGTTCGCCACGGCTAGTTGACTGAGTACCGGTAGGATCTGTTGCAGAAGCTGTTGTTGTTGCAAGTAGGCGGCAGGGTTCACCATGGCTAGCTGACTGAGCGCTGGTAGAATCTGTTGCAGAAGCTGTTGTTGTTGCAAGTAGGCGACGGGATTCACCAAAGCTAGTTGACTAAGCGCTGATAGGATTGGTTGCAGTTGTTGTTGGTATGCAGCAACATTTGCCAAAGCCAACGGGTCGGATGCAAGCAGCTGTTGTTGCATGTAGGTGACAGGGTTCACCACGGCTAGTTGACTGAGTGTTGGTAGGAAATGTGGTTGCTGCTGCGCTGCGATGGTCTGTAGGGCTAAGGATTGTTGCAATTGAGCAATTGGTTGTTGTAAGATGCTCGCCACAAGCGCTTGTTGTAGCCTATAGACCTGCACAGCTGGGTGTTCGAACCCTATTGGAGTAAGTGGTAGGAGGAATTGTTGAATAATAGCATTAGGAGCTGGTGAGCACTGCGGAATAATGAATGCAGTTGTAGTGCTCACTGAAAGAGCCAGGAGCGCAAAGAGGGCAAATATCTTGGCAGCCATTATTGCGAGAACCTTGCTAGTTTCTTTCACTCGGTATTTCTAAGTGCTCTCAATGTTACGAGCGATGGATTAACTACTAATTTGGGCCTTATTTATACAAGTGAGAGGTCATATATGTCTATTAGATTTTCGCTTTTGCCAAACAACAAATAAAGCTATTGATGACATGGCATCTAGTCAATTTTGACATTTAGTTAACAATCTCATTGGATTATATAGTACGCGTAGGGATGAGAATTTTGACTACGTACAAGGAAAAGCGTCATTTTCTATTGGAATTTTTTGATAAATGACAAATGATATGCATGATCACTTCACCTTTACACATGCTACAGCCTTATCCAAATCATAAATGTTGCACTTTATAAACATGATGAGTATGTAAAGGTATGACTTGTTGAAGTGTATCAAAGCCTTTATCAACGGACTATGTTGTAGTATTTTATTCATGGTTAAGGCTTGGACGGTAGTTAATAAAAAGTTATTCCACGATCAAAGAAGTATATATGAGGGTGTTCGTGCTATTATTATTTTTTGAATGTGCAGGGAAATCAACTCGGGGTACCCAAGCTGACGAGTTATCTTGCACCATACAAGGGTACAAAGTATTGTCTCTTGGAGTTTCGAAAAGGCCTAATGCCAAGAGGTAAAAACAAGCTATTTAATTATGCACATTCTTCACTTTAAAATATGGTCGAGCAGACTTTTAGAGTTTTAAGATGAAGTGGATGATTTTATTAAATTTATCGAGTTATTTGATGTCAAAGCAAAGCCAAATAATAATGTATGCACCGCATTTCATAATTTAGTTAGGCCTTGTTCGTTTCGGACGGAACGGCCCGGAACGAGGCCTATTCCACCCGGATCAGACAAGCCTGGTTCGAAGTCGGGCTAGATAGAAAATCGTTGTTCGGTTAGTTTCGGTCCGGAATAAATACCGGTCGACTCGGGCCTTTTTTACCCCAATTTGACCTGGAACGGAGACGGGCCATTCTAGGTCCGGAACAAAACCAGGCCTGGAATGGTTGGAACGAGTGACACGCCTGGAATTATTCTATCCGGGCCTGTAAAGTTTCCTGGCCTGGAATAGAATCGACGCAACCGAACAAAGCTTTAGAGAGAATGGTCTGGCGGATGAGGACTTTGCCTTTGTGTGATTTTGTGTGATCATGATGAAAACTATGTCCATTGTCCAAAGCATCTTCTTCTCAAGGAATTAGTGCTAATGCACGCCATGGGGATGAAGACTAAAATATGAACATTAGTTTCGGGATTGGATAGCCGATGATTTGTTTAGTAGATCTTAGTTGTATAAGGTGAAATGGTTTGTAATAATGAAGATTTGTGTAATGTACGAACCTTATTTGTGTGTGAAATTTTTTATAAAGGAGCAGCGCGGCAAAGTGGAGCAGGGAGGGCAGCGTGGCAAGTGGTGCGCCAAAGCTCCTGGTGCCAGCAGCAGAGGTTCAGAGCCCAAAGGTTCAAAGTACCATGCACGGGCACCTGAACCAGAGCCTATAAAGGTTCAAAGGACCACTCGTATATTGTATAGTATACTTGTATGGCGTAGGCCCAGTGCGCCAGTAATGTACGTACAGAGACCAACAATCCTGAAGCATCAGCTGACATCTGCCATATCCTTCCTCTTTTTTGTATATGGTGGCAAAAAGTTAAAAATGGACCTACGCTATAATCCTTTTTGAGTTTTGAGGATTCAAGTCCACTCTGACGGCCGGCAATATTGGCAAGATCGAACAAGTCAATCATCCTCTTAGTTCCCGCTCAATTCTAAAATTTGATACTACGTAAAAAGAAAATTTTTCGTGATATCAAAACATGTATGGAGTACTAAATATAGATAAAATTAAAAATTAATTGAGTCTAATTAATCAATATTTAAATAATAATTTACAAATATAAACAAAATACTAAAGTGTGCTAATACGACGTGCCTCTAACGCGGCTGCTGTCGTCTCGTCTGTTGTAAGATTCTGACAGCGAGCTACAGAGGCGATTGCCATGTGTGCTGTGGAAGGTGTGGAGAGACTAGAGAGGAGGAAGCATGCACGGCAGTGCAGAGTTGGCTAGTTGTGAGTTGACACGGCCACGGGCTGCCTCTGAATCTCTCGCGCGCCACCGTCCGCTGACCGAGACCAGCTGACATCCTCCAGCCTCCAGTCCAGAGTCCAGTCCAGCATCAGTGACCGCGTGACAAACAGTCAACCCGCACCGCACAACTTCTCCAGTTTATGAGGGACCGTCCTAATGTCTGCAAAGAAGCAGTCAGGCTGGGTTGACTAGTTGGACGCCAGTGAGCAACGAGCAAGCAAGCCACAGAGAAGTGTGAAGTGTCCCTACTTCCAACGAACTGGTTGGCACAGCCGTCTGGATTGCGCGTGCGTGCCCCTTGGCCCTGTGCTGACCTTGCCGAATACCGCGGCGATTCTCGTCGTCGGAGACTCGGAGCCCCCGCTACGGCAAACGGACCACGCGGTTTCCGTAGTTCTCGACGAAGCAAGTAAAACCCCAGGAACTTTCGCAAACCCGTACGGCGGCAAAACCAGCTGCCACCTCTGTCTGCTGCACCACCGCCCTACAAATACGCCACCACGAGTCTCCCCCCTGTCCCCGCAGTGCAACCTGCAACACTGCACCAGCGCGCCAGCCACCAGCAGTCGAGCACGACACGACCCGACGGCCGACGCCGGCTGCGCCGCCATGGCGATCCGGATGAGCAACAACGTGACCTGCTCGCGGTGCCTATCATCGTCACGGGCGTCTGGCTGCGGTCGCGGTCGCGCACGGACGGCACCGGATGCGACCGCTCCCTGTCCACGCCGGCCATCGCGCTGGGGACGGCGCTCGTGGCCGTCGCCCTCGCGGGCATCGCGGGGGCCTGCTGCCGCGCAACCTGGCTGCTCTGGCTCCACCTCCTCGCCACGCTCGCGCTCATCGTCGCGCTGCTCTGCCTCACCGTCTTCGCCTTCGCCGTCACCAGTAGCAGGGCCGGACGCCTCGGGGACTACGACTCCGCCTGGCTGCGGCGCCACGTCGAGGGCCGCCGGACCTGGGCCGGGATCCGGAGCTGCCTCGCCGACGCCGCTCGCCCCGCCTGCCCACGAAGCCGCGCGGCCCGATTGGCCAACAGCCCA
Organism: Bothriochloa decipiens; assembly: GCA_023333625.1. Taxonomy (NCBI): domain Eukaryota; kingdom Viridiplantae; phylum Streptophyta; class Magnoliopsida; order Poales; family Poaceae; genus Bothriochloa; species Bothriochloa decipiens. The sequence goes on from JALGXP010000761.1 coordinate 14,433, forward strand.
GCAAGGCCGCCGCACGCCCGCGCGCGCCCGCACACCGCCACTGTGCCACTGACGCCTAGGCCCCGCCTGTCATAGTCTCCTTCTTCCTTTTCTGCTCACCGAGCCGTCGCGTCCGTCGTTTCAAAAGAAGAACAGCGAACCTCTGCCGTCCGCCCGCGTACGGTCGCGCGCTGCGCCGTCCGCCTCGTCGCCCGCCCATGCGCGCTCGCCCCGAAGCCCTAACCCTAGCTCGGGTCTACCCCAGCCGCCCAATGGGCATCTCCCATCTCCGCCACTCGTCCGCCATGGCCGTCGCCGCGCCGCGCTATAAAAGGAGGAGCCTGGTGCCCCTTAGGGTTTCCCCTACCCTCGGCCGCCACTCAGCCACGCTGCCACCCGTGAGCCAAGAAAGAAGAGGAGGGAGGGGAAGGAGCTCGGCCGCCAAAAGCAGAGGAGCCGGAGCCGGAGCACCGCCGCCACTGCTCTCGCGCCGGAGGAAGACCGTAGACCCCCGCTCGACCACCGCGACGCCCGCTCTGCTTTCTCATCCCCCACGCACACCTTCCTCGGGCGACATAGCCGTTGCCTCGTCTCCGACTGCAACCGCGCAAGGTGAGCTCGCCCCCACTCGCGTCCATAGCCGCCGCCAGTACGACCCTGCGTTTCCTCTCTCTCCTCTACCTTTTCTCTTCATTAACCCCCTGGCCGAGTTCGCCGTCACCTAGAACACGGCCCTAACATGTCTTGGGAGCTCGACAATGGCCACAGTGGGGCTACGCACATTTGCAGCCCTGGTCGTCGCAAGCTCCTGGCCGCCGGAGCGCCACCGTGGCGATTTTCGCTGCGCGCGCCCCGCCGTGCCGTTTAGCCGCACGAGTAGCCCTCTAGAGCTCCGAGCTACTCCGCACGGGTAAGAGAAGGTGAAGATGGAGAAGGTGCAACCTCGCCGGGGAATTTCGCCGCCGATGCTGTCCGCCGCCGCCGAGCGCTTCGCCGTCGACCGCCGGCCTAGAAGCCCCATGTCTCAAATTGAACGTATTTCCTCGTTCGCAATAGCTCCGCGAGTCCAGTGCACTAGCCCAAGTCGCCTCCCGTGCGCCCCACCGCCTTGCTGTCGTGACCACACCGCTCGGCGTCGCCGCTGCGCGTGCGCCGACGAACAGGAGCCCCCGCATGCCCGCTTTAGCCCGCGGCCACGCTAGCCTAGCCTACGCGGAGCCACTGCCGCTGCCTTGGCCACCCGAGCCGATTGGGGGTGCAGCGCCGCCTGTCGCCGGCCGACCGCCGCCATGGTCGCGCGCGCACGCGTGAAGGGGGAGAAGAAGGGGGATTCTCCCCTGTGCCCGAGTGGACCGAGTCCACCAGGCCCACGTGGCCAGCTGGACCAATCACAGCACGCCACTCAGCCCCTATGTCTACGGTCCACCGTGGACTGGGTCCACGCAGCACCAGTCGTACCAGGCCGTGGACTTGGCCCATTAGGAGCCCAGACCTGCCACGTGGCCTATCTCCCTGCTCGACACGTGTCTGGGCTGGCCCAGATCCGACCCTGCCCAGGCCCGCCGAGGCCCGGTCGGCGTTGACCGTGGGTCCCACCTGTCAGTGACCAGAACTGTGGGCCCCACATGTCAGCGACTGCACCATCCAGACCCACCTGCCAGTGCTGACATCAGCATAACATCATCATGACGTCAGTATGACGTCACCCTTGCCTTCCAGTCGCCGAACCCACGCGCCAGTGCTGACGTCAGCATGACGTTAGCGTGACGTCAGCATGACGTTAGCGTGACGTCATCCCCTGCGTTCAGCTGCTGACCCACAGTGCCATTTGGCACCTATACGATGCTGCCACGTGCCAGCCCAGGAATTAACTGCCCCTTTTTCTTTTTTGAAAAATGATTTAATCTTCAAAAATTCATAACTTCTTCATACGATCTCTGAAAAATATGAACCAAGTGTCCAAATTTTCATAAAAATGAGCTCTACGTCATAGGCTTATGTATAATTGCATTTGGAGATATTGGATTTCAATTGCTTCTTTATGATTGATCTATAGGGGTCGCTCCCGCGACCGTTATGTCTCGATTTCAGTTTCCGCGAAGGAGTTGATCGAGGAGGAGGACTAGGAGAGCGCCAGGGACCTGACGGAGGACTCGAGTGACAGTAATTCAGGTGCCACACCCCACCCAACCTCGTAGAATCCTATTACGTATGGCATATTATCTAGTTTGCTAGTGCTTGTTTATGAATATCACCTGATGATAGGTTGCATGGTAGAATTGCTTGATGAGCCTTTACCTTATCGCAACCTTACCCTTGCACACCCGCTGATAGGCTAAACACATGCTTATTTATTTATGATGCTTTACTTCTACTACGCTTATATCTGAGATGTGATGTGTGGTGGAGAGTATGGTATGGTATATGGTTAAGGCACGTGGTGCCACTTTACTCGGGGAGAGTGCTGCGTGTGTCTTGGATGTGTGGTGAGGGTTTGAGTCGATCGGACAGGATTCCACGACGAGCCATGAGGGCGAGTCTTGCCGAGGGGTGTGTTCTAGGCATCCCTATGTGAGGTATCTGTGGCGGATACATTGAGAGGTATATGGTGAATCCCGGGGGTGAGAGCCTTCGTGGAGCGAAGCTCCGGGTAGAAGGTGCTGTTGTAGCACGGACTGTTGTAGTACATATGAGAAGATAATCCTGTCTGATCCCCCTAGGACCTGATTTTCCTTGAGAACCGGAACCTTGGGACCTACGTGCTCACCACTCGCTCTTGTATGGGCGGGAGACGGATATCTGAGTAGCTAGGACAGTGCCACTACTACTAGGTTGTTAGCAGATAGTGTCGGGAGGTACGGGCATGGGGTCCCACACCCTCCTTAAAGCCGCAGAGTTACCTTGGTGGCCCGGGTAACTACGCCTCACAGTCTCAGTGTGACGGTGTATCTATCGGTGTTCCGGTGGTATTTCGGGGTGTCCCAGTACTGAGTGGTAGGGTGGCATCGCACCGGTTAGAAAACAGCCGGAATCAGCCTCGGCGGTGCGCACCGCTGACGATGATGATCTTGTGGTTACGGGAGTACACGCTCTGCAGAGTTTTATGAATCTATATATATAGTCCGTGAGCCACTGGTATGGCTTTTTTCTAAGACCCACGCTTCTCAGGAGTAGTGAGATGAGTCCTTCTATTCTCTCCCTGGTGTTACCCTTCCGGCTGTGAGCCACTGAGACAGGCTCCGAGAGGAAGTTGGACCTGTCGACTAAGTGCGAGAGTATGAGATATGTGTGATGGTGTTGGGATGGGAAAAATATGTAGATGAAATGGGTTAAAACTTGATGAACTATATTATATAATGTTGGTCACTACTTGCATAGGAAACCACAGCGAAATATTAGGCTTCTTGGATTATATCCCTTACATCCCACCAAATATTACATAGCAGAAGCAAAACATAGGGTGAGAGATGTGACCAGTACAAAACGTACTGAAAATTTGGATCCAGGTTTGGATGATGGTTTGCCGACGCCCCTGAAGGACGAAAGGATTAGATGGTCTCGTGCCTACGTTCAAGATGGTGAAAGACGATGCTTCCACGATATCCCTCTACTTCTGCAGCTGTTATGGATGCTAGATACTCTAATGATTCCGTCATGTGACGATGTATTAAATTATATAAACTCCTCTACCGTATTCTTTTGATCAATGTATGGCTTTGTAATCAACTGATAATAAATAAGTTGATGTTTGAACCTTCTGAATTATCATTATATCTTTCATTTTGCGTATTTTTTCTCCCTAAAAAATTAAGGACGTTTCACGCACGTCTGCAGGCGCCTTGCGGAGAACAAGAATGCGACGAGTCTGGCGCGGCTCGGCCTGTCCCCGGTCGAGTCCGGGTGCTGCAAGCCGCCCACGAGCTGCAACTTCACGTACGCTGGCGGCACGGAGTGGACCAAGACGAAGGCGAAGGCAGCAGGGGCAGGGGTAGGCTCTGTGCCCGCCGGCGCCGACCCGGACTGCGCCGCGTGGAGCGACGACGAGGACCACCTCTGCTACGGGTGCCAGTCGTGCAAGGCCGGCGTGGTGGACGCGCTCAAGCGGGACTGGGAGCGCGCCGCCATCGTCAACGTCGTCGTCCACAGTCGCCGGGACAACTACGCCTACCACAGCGGCCGCGGATGGAAACGCGGGACTGGCGACGCTTAATCTGACTCCTAATATAGCATATACAGTAGTAGATATGACTGATTTGCTAGCTGCTGGCTGCTGATGTAGGTTTCCTATGATCTGCGTTAGTTCAGTTTACCATTAGCTTTGTACATTATCCAGAGTTGTCTGGATGAACAAAGAGATTCAGGTGTACGCTCCGGGATTCCATAGTTATATTCCCTCTTTGCTCATGCATACATTTTTAACTTATCTTGCCACCACGATGAACATCGACCGTCTACAAATTCCTTTTACAGTAAGCTAGCAATTGCCAATTTATCTTCTACATGATCTTTCTACCGTACGCCACAAATTGCCAATTTGAGATTGGCAGCCTTTCCTTTGTAAGGACGGCACTCTAAATTCTTTGAATACCAGTGTAGCCAGATTGCAACTGAACAAATTGCCTTAGGCACTGCAGTCACAACATTCGACTAAATTTACTTTCGCACCGATAGAACGCACCATAAAAACATGACAAAGGGGGCAGAACCAGCATTTCGTTTACAGTGCATACGACTTCGGAATATTTATGTATCACAACAGAGACCGATGGAAGTCGAAGGCATACTAGCTTTAACACAAGTCGCACATAGAACCATGGGGGCTAATCCCAGTATATGGTCCTTCAAAAGCAAACACCATTGGACACTGAAACTATGCAACAGCTCCTCAGTCTTCGTCTCTCTCAGGAGGGAGGCCACAGGGAAGCAGCATTTTCTGTTCAAAGAAACAGTCAATCAATAAATTTAGTGTTACCTCGTTTAATGTAAGGGTATGCTAGAAAACGGTCAAACATGCAAATGTGAATGCAGCCCGTGAACGATATGGATAATTATCAATAATCTTCCGGTGCACAGCTACAATAGTTAATGAGGCATGTGAACAATGAAGCCCATGAACCAATATTCAGATCCTGCTAGAACTTTTGGCTTGAAAAATATTAGACAGCAATCCACTGAATTTGATGGATGGTTAGATGCCAAGTTGACACAAGTATGGGGTTCGTTATCATCGTACGTACTCCAGTTCTGTTTTCAGATACACTGTTGATTTCACACTTAACTGAACCACGTTAGCTGTGCCTCCATTTATTTTCTCAATATATTGCACAAAAGAGTTGTGGACTCGTTTGCTTCAATGGACACACTGCCTATAATCACTACTAATGGAGCTGGCTTCAGCGGTTGATTTAATTGGTTTAGGAATTTAGGATCAACTACATAGGTGCTGCTATCATCAAGTAGGGCGTGGGCAGTTGATTTAGAACCTCTCCTAGCTACAGGCACATTTACAAAAACCAAATAATTTGATTTGAGTGCTTCATTAACAAATTATTTGAATATAGTCAATTGTATCTTGTATGTACCATGTAACTAATAGAGCATCTATCCAACCAAGAGAAGTCTGTTCTATTCACTAAGGGTTCTTTCAACTTTGACAAATCAAGTACACATCTGATCCCCTTTGAAAAGTGATTCAAAACACAGCACAGAAGATTGCCACTAATTATGCATCATTTACATAAACATAAGCCATATCCTTAAATTTTAAAGTTTGTCAATTTACTAAATATATACCAGCTGCATAATTATAAATGGCTGGCATATGGAAAGACAAATGAACTGCAATTTAATTCTATATATATTATAAAGACAGTGCATATGAATTTCAATATTTAGATGATTTTATTTATACAGTTTACACACTTACGGAAATATATGAAGATGGCCAAGTCATTCAAAAAAATATAAGGTGCATTTTCTTTCATTAGAACAAGCCTTTGACCAAGAATTACTCTTACTACATAATGTTTATGACACAATTGATACTATAAAATTTGCATTCAAAAGTACTTGCTTATGATTATGATTATGATTTTGCATCAGAGAAATGGCATATTATAGAGTAAAACTGTTACTCATAGCCTTGTCCTCACCAAACAGAATACATTTTATGTTTTGGATAGAGAGAACTTTATAATAATAGTCTACTAGGCAGTACTTTGTGTGTAGTAAGGATGGAAAGAAAATCAGTAGAGCATTACACAATTATATCAATTCTGCTTTCCACCCAATCATCTCACTTTCTTGCAGGCAGAAAGGAAGTTCCTAATTTTTTTGGGTAGCATCATATTATTTCTGACAGACTCATATTGTTTTTTTTTTTTGTGTATAGATTTATCGAATCCTTAACCGGAAGAACTATTAAGCCAGAAGATAACTGGTGGCACTTAGGAATTTCAAATGGAACACAGTGACTGTATTTAGATACTCGCACATGGCAGGCTATGAAAAAACCAGAAATGATGCAAAGTACAGAAACCCTCATCTTGTACTAAGCCATAATTTTACTACATTATTTATGCTCTAGAATTGCTCTATAAATTTCAGCTATAACTTCGGAGAGTGGAGGCAAGTTGTATTACATACCTGCATGAAATTGTAGCGTTCTCTGCCAATGGATTCATTCTCAGCAATGGCAAAATATGCTAGCATTGGATAGTGCCCAATATAAGAGGCATAGCTGTCTCTCTGGATGTTTACAGCCCATTCACTGTAAATAAGGAAAACATTAAGCAGTAATGTCTTATAATTTAGTAACCTCTTTTGATACAAAAATAACAGGGTACTTACAATCTGGACAGATCAGCATGCCCTGTACCGACATATTTGGCTTGAAGATGCTCGAGCTGAGAGTTTATGTTGAACCTATCGCTAGCCTATCAAATGGTAAATTGTGTTAGAAATGTTGTCCTCAAAATGTCAGAAAACCTAGCTATTGAACGAATACTGAAGACTAAGATCCAGTTAAGCCAAAGTGAGCATAAAGAGAAAGGGTAGAAAACAGCAGAAGCCCCACAAGACCAGGTAACACCCACCACACACTTAAAATCTGCCAGGCACATAACTGAACTACAATATCTGAAATACAAGGTGTGCACCCGAGTGAACTTATAAACAACTAAAGTACTAAACAGCAAACAAATTCATACTCTTACAGATGGTATATCAAATTATCAGGTACCTATTACACAAGGCTTATGTGAAATGATCCATACAGCTGCAATCCTCCACAACACTCATTGGGGGAAAAATATACGCACTCCGATAAGAGTACCAATTTAACATCCCAAAGCACTGTAACCTCAACAAATAATAAGCAGCATGTAGAACAAGCTCTAGTGGCTAATACTTTGGCTATGATAAAAAAAAAAGCAATTCAACCACCAAACACTGAACCTTAAACAGCAAACAAATTCATACTCTTACAGATGGTATATCAGATTATCAGGTACCTATTACACAAGGCTTATGTTAAATGACCCATACAGCTACAATCCTCCACAACACTCATTTGGGGGAAAAAAATACGCACTCCGATAAGAGCACAAATTTAACAAGCCCTAGTGGCTAATGCTTTGGCTATGATTAAAAAAAAAAAAGCAATTCCACCACCAAACACTGAACCACACATTCAATCCTCCCTACGCTAAATTTATCAGACAGAAAGGGATTGAGTTCATTGTATTTCAGGCCTCTATCTACGAGTTTCGTAATTTCAAAACAGGACAGCAAAAGCATGGAAGAACAGTTCTACACATTTAACCAAATGAAAATTTCTAGGACCACAGCATATAAAATACAGATCACAATCAGTTGTTTTATGGTGTCCTAACTGCAGAAGAAACTAAACACCGGCCTCTATCAGCGCCGCGCAACCAATCAAGAGAGATAATCCAAGGAATACCGACCTGCATGATGGTGTCCTCTGGTCCGGCACCTCAAGCGAATGCTGGCAACTCCGGATTCAGAAGCGTGCCTAGAAGCGGTGGAGGACATGGGTGTACACCCGATAATTTTTGCAAAAAAAAAAGAGTTAGTATGCATGGTTGTTATTAGATCAGATCCGAAAACAAAAGGAAAAGGTTTAAGTTAGGGTTTGGGTGCTCGGTTTCGCACAGCAAGAAGGAAGAGAAAAGGGCGGAGTACCTGGAGCTCCTCGTCGCCGGCGAAGGGACCGAAGAAGACCTGGCGAAGGGTCTGATGCAGAACTGCGCACCTAGCGTAGTACGGCGGCGGCAGTCGCCCAGGCGTCGCCGGCTGCCGAGAGCGCGCGAGAGATAAGACAGCAACGGACGCAGGGTGAGAACACAAGGCAGGCCCAGTGGGCCACGTACTCCCTCCGTCGGAAAATAATTTACCTTTTTCACTTTAATACATCATATTTTTTCGTCTTATTTAAATTTTTTATATAAATATTATTTATTTTAATACGACTTATTTTATTATTATAAATACTTTAATATAGTTTATTTATTTTATAAATTATATAAAAATTTTAAATAAAACGAGTAATCAAACGTGATGCATCAAAGTAAAAAAAATAAGTTACTTTCGCACGGAGGTAGTAGATAATAAACGCAGCCCAGGCCCGTGCATTTTGATTTTTTACTTTTGTGTTTCTATAATAAATTTATATTTTGCAAATAATATATGTTTATATGGACAAAAAAATTGCGAAACTACACTACTTACACCATAGTGGCGCGAAGAACATACAGCCGGTTGAGGTCGAGCTCGCAGAATATTGGTTACCGCCGGTTAATTGGTGGAATTTTATTTTTCTCTCATCCTGTCTTAAAATAACTTTTATATTCTCTCCGTCTCAAATTATAGTTTATTTTAATTTTTTTATACATGTATTTTGCTATGTA
>JALGXP010000077.1:0-93908 GCA_023333625.1 Bothriochloa decipiens
TATTATATTATATTATATTATATTATATTATATTATATTATATTATACTATATTATACTATACTATACTATACTATACTATACTATACTGTACTATTCTATTGTCACCTCGTAGAAGCAAAGCATGAGCAAATGAATGGTGTGGCGTGCATGCCCGCCATGGTGATCGGCAAGGGGACAAAAAGTTAGTCTACGCTAGCCAACTACTAGGTCATGACCGTCATCTTTATCCAAATGTCGTGTCGTCTCGCGCGTTGCACGCTATGCGCCAAACATGACAAGAAATGAGAAAATAAGTAGACAATGGACTAGATCGTTTCTCAGACAAAACATCCCATAATGCGCCATAGATTCTTAGTATGAGCCCCTGCACAAGAAGAATGCACAAACACATTACATTCCCCAAACACGACAAGAAAATGAGAAATAAGTAGACAATGGACTAGATCGTTTGTCAAACAAAAACAAACCATAGTGCACATTAGAGCTGCTTTCAACACTAACATCACCACTTGAGTTGTTTTATTTATTTGTTTTTTTTGGCATGAGGGAGCACTCCCTTTGTGTCCAATTGACGTGTTATGTTTAATTGTTTCAAATCAAACATTAGTAATTTTGATATTTATTTTTTTTAAAAAACCCATATAGTATTTAAACATTATAACTACTAGTCTGTCTTAAATTTTAGTTCGTTTGACTTTTTTATCTCAAATTTGACCATCTCGTCTTATTCAAAAATTTGTTTAAAATATCATTTATTTTGTTGTGGCTTGCTTTATTAAGAAAAAGATCTTCGAGAATGACCTAAATTTAACTAATTTTGCTCAATTTTTTGAACAAATTTGAAGTCAAAAACGTCAAACCCCTGAGTACATATATATTATGAAAGCATGTCTATACACATATATATTATATGTTGTTAACGTATATGTTTTTTTAAAAAAATTGTTGGCTTAAAATAGAAATGTTTGACTAAAAACAGCTAACATGATACATGCAGGGAGTATAGAGACCACTTGTTTTCAGTTGTGATTTTCTAAAATTGATGGTTACAACTTAAATGTTTGACTTAGAACAACGCTAACATGACACGTAAAGGGTATCTAGAGACCATATGTTTTCAGTTATGAGTTTTGAAGCTCTGCCGTCATCAAATATACGTTGTGACGTAGCTCGAGCAGGGGAGCTACATACGGAGTACGGAGCACTAACCAATTCTCTTCTATGGACAACGGTCTTATTCTCATTCATCGCCGCCGTCGGTGACGAACTGATGGAGTGTTACATCACATATTGCATTAGTTTTCCTGTCCCCTGCGTGTTACGTATTGCAGGTACATACACCTGTTGTTGCTGCATTTGGCCATGCAGGGGACGAAGTGAGGGACAAGTACCTGAGCCAGATCAGCCTCCATGTTTTTTTTTTTTTGGCAAAAGATCAGCCTCCATGTTTGTGCTAGCCACTACTAGTATACGGAGTATTTTGTTATATGCAATTACGAGGGGCAGGCACACTGACAGCGCCTAGCTTGTTATCCATGGGTCCTAGCGAGCTCTCTGATCTCTGCTAGCTCAGCATCTACAGCTTCCTCGTAAACAAGGGCGATCGATGGAAAGCCGCGCTGCCTGGCCATGTCCATGGCCATTGGAATTAATGTGTGTGCAGTGGCGCCAACCTACACAACCGACCCAAATCTGCGCATTCATGCCACTGCTACTGGTGTCTCAGTCAGTCACTACTCTGCTTCCTGCTCATCCTACCAGAAAGTTAAGCCATGAGAAGTGTTTGTGCAGATCGACGAGGCCATGTGTTTAGTGCGGACGAGGTGAAAGTGAAACACCATCGACGTTTTGGTGGATATATACTTTGATAATGCTAACAAGTGTTTGTGCAGTAGTAATAGCACGTTGCAGAGCTGCAATATAGCAAGTAGCAAGTGGCAGCCATCGTGGTGTGGTGGACAGAGTTTTCATTATGTCTGCATCGTTCGTCCATAAAAGAATACAATTGTAAATTCTGTTGTCTACATTTAAAGGAATCTTTGTTATTCACCCTTTCAAAAAGTAATCTTTGTACATGATTTAACTGTTGTGTTTTAAGATACTACTTCTCTGTGGCACGACGAGAAGCTTCATCACTTCTAGTACAATGATTGTCATGAAGGCACAACCACGCTTAATAATGTTGCAAGCTTTAAGATCGAGTGATGAAGGCAGTAAATATTACTGCTGGTTTAATGTACTGATGTGGAGATTGATCGAGGTTTACTATTGTAGCAATAATTAGTAAGGTAGGGCATGGATTTGATTGCCGTGTTTGGGATACTATATCTTCATTACTCCAGGTACGATGATCATAAAGTGTGTACTACGTCTTAAACAGGATGCCTTGTGCTTACCGGTATTAAACCAAGTGAAAAACCAACGAACAATATATAGCGCCTCAGTAGCTAATTTGTAGTATCCCCTAGTTGAACAAAACAGAGCTCTTGTCTTGCTTTCTTCTCTATCTGCCTTTTTTTTTTTGGGGACCGGATGGGTTGGCTTGTTTTTTCAGTGCCTAAAATGCAGATTCTTTTTACTTCAGGTTTGTAATACTAATTGTTGAAAATTACTACTGTGTCTTGTGTTTGTCATATGATTTTTGCAAGGTAACTTTTCATTTTTTTTCCATTGCTCTGCATTCACTAAGGTTTCTGGGTGGTGGGTGCAAACAAAACTGACGTTCAATTTTTTTAGTTCAAACAATCAGGAAACACCTTTCTTTTCCTTTCCGGGCTCAGGGAAAAGAATCTGGCGTTTATTAACCTTACTTATAAGCGAGACACACTATTAATGTAATGCGGTGGCTAATTCAGAGGTGTTTGTGGGTTAATAATATATACATGTCGATGTCGCATAAGGAAAGGAATGAAGCCTCTTCTTCTATCAATATCAATATCAATATCAATATTGTTACATCAGACAAAGGTTTCATAGGTGCAGTCACACTCACATCATGGCGGGTGGCAAAATCAGACTCTTGGTTTTAATGCAATAAGATGGGATTCAGGTGAAGTAATCTTATTATTAATCTTGGCCACCATACTCCGTAATAATTAAGCCACTACATGATTTAACTGTTGTATTTTTATTTGTGATACTGCTCTGGCACGAGAGATCGAAGCTTCATTGTACTCGTGGTGCAATGATTGTCATCAAGGCACACAACCGCGGTTAATAACGTTGCCAGCTTGAAGATCATCATGTGACCAAGGGGCATTGAATAAGATACAGTTGAGGGCTTGCATGTGCAGCTTGTACAGAGGGACGTATCTATCCCATCTGTAAAACCGATTTGAACATGACTGCATGATCAAGAGGCCGTATCTATTAATAACGAATGAATTGAAACGTTCAGCTTCCTCACACGCACCATACATACACATACATATACTGTTGACATCGTTTTTCGCCACGTGTCAGTAAGTATCGGAAACTGAGCTAATTGGCAAAGGATTGGTTATTATTTTGTCTTCAGCATTGCTTTTGATGTTGCCGATGAGTGGTTGCCGATGAAGGGTGGATTGGTCTGAGTCGTTGCCGATAAGGCTGAAGACCTGTTACCGATGAGACTGGCAAGGAACTAGAGGATTGCTGCCAATGAAGCTGAAGAGCTGTTGCCGATGAGACAGGCCGGAGACTAGAAGATTGTTGCCGATACCAGAGAGTATGCCGATGGAAAGATAACTTCATCATAACGAAAACGGACAGAGGATCGGCATCATGTGAACTTATGATTTTCGTAGAGTAGTCTGAGTCCAGTTTCTATACGAGTTTTATTTCTTTCCTTTAGAGATAGAGTTCGTATAAGGAATAAGTTTATTTTTCTATATTTAAGCTTTTCGTATTTGGTTAGGATTCTTCGAATAGCAGAGTATAAATATGTGCCGAAGGGCATTGTAATGAGCATCCAAGCATCAATAAATAAATTTACTTTTTATCGCAATTTACTTCTATCAGCACTTTACTTTTCGAAGACTTCGTCAAGTATTTTCTCTTTTTCAACAAGTTCTTTCAAGATTAGATGGCCTGCATCAACTTGATCTCCGGCGACCTTGCAGGTTCCACGTTTACCGAGCACGATTCAGGCTTTGACTTCCGGGCGTATCGCTGTCGTCTCGTCTGATCTGTTCAAGAGTTATCGAATATATTCTGAGCTTTGACGTCTGGGCGCATCGCTGTCGTCTCGTTCGGTTTTTATTCAAATTATCGTCCTTGTCGATTAATAGGTCAAATCGACTGGCACGCTTCGGATATCGAATTTGGGTATTAGCCCGGTGTGTTTGAGAGATAGAACTTTGCATCAACACATCTTTTGGCACGCTCGGTGGGACCAAGTCAACAGATTTATCATGAAGAACCCTGCTGATATCAGTCCAGAGAACATCATCGAGATATCAGAGTCAGATCTCAAGGAAGATCAGAAGCTAGCCATGGAAAAAGCTATGGAGGATTACAGGCAGCTCTGCTTGAAGTCTTTTAGCAAGAATAGGGGCGGAGAAGTAATCCAGAAGCAAGATCTGCCGTTGCCTCAGCAGGTAACTTTTGATTTCAACCCTAGTAAATTACAGGAGGTGGTTAATTCTGCATTGAATCATGCTTTGATCAACCACTCCACCGTGCTTTCCAATACTACTTACAATGCTGTTGTGAAAACATTAAGAGAAGGACAAGCACCAGGTTATGTCGGGCCGGCATATCATCAGCCGGGATCAGCATCTGTCAGTACTCCATCGGTAATTCCAGCCGTTGAGAGTATGGAAGCTCCTACTCCTCCAGCTTTATCAGGATCACCTAATATTGAAGCCACGCCGATAAGATCAGATCTAACATCTCAGGAAAGGCAGATCACTCAATTGGGTACAGATCTATCGGCATCGGCAATGTCAGGTCCTTCAGGTCAACACAGCCAGGTTGCTGCTAATTGGTGGGGATATGGGATGCCTCCAGGACCATCTACCGCCAATTCTGGATTGCCTCAAGCGCATGATGTAGCAGGAAAGAGTCCTATGGTATCGGCTACTTTGGTCCGACCGATGGCCCAGGTATCACATTATTCTACTACACCTCCTACTATACAGCCATTGACAATGGGATTCCACGCGCCTCCGCAGCAGACATCTTATGCGAATCCATTGGCAAGTTCTCCGCCAATGCAACAGAAGGTTTCTACTGCAGGACAACCCATAGTGCTGTTTGTATCTCAATCTGGGTTACCTGCAAATCAAAGCAATTGTCAATCTGGGTTACCCATAGTGCTGTTTGTATCTCAATCTGGGTTATCATCCAATCATACAAGAGCATCAATTGTCAGCGATCTATTAGCCATCGACAAGTCAGGTGCTGATGAGTTATAATCACAATTGGTTAGGGCAAGCGCCAGCTCAGCAACATGCTATTCAACCAAGCTACCAGGTGATGGGGACTCAGCAGTATTGTCCACAGGCAGCTTTTCAGGATCAAACATCGGCAAGACAGCCGATGAGCTTTGCTCCGCAGACTGGTGCTGTGAATATGCCGATTCCTCCAAACCAAGTACCATAAGGATACGTAGAAGCATATCAGCCAGCACCTCCAGTAGAGATTCAGCCAGTGCACGGCAAGATCAAGATGCGTTTTAGACCGATAAGATTGCGGAAGTGATGAAAGAGCAATTTAGGATTCAGCCCAAGATTAATACTTACTCTTACTGGACTCTGTACCCTTCAGCATTTGACTCAATTCCTTTTCCAAATCGGTACAAGGTACCAGATTTTACTAAGTTCTCTGGACAGGATGATACATCAACAATGGAGTATATCAATCGTTTCATCATCCAGTGCGGAGAAGCAGCTAACAGGGATGAATTGAAAGTTCGATTATTCTCATCTTCATTGTCTGGATCGGCATTCACATGGTTTATCTCATTGCCGCCGAGTTCTATTCATACTTGGGCGGATTTGGAGAGACAGTTCCACAAGTACTTCTTTGCTGGTGTCTATGAGAAGAAGCTTACCGATTTAGTGAAATTGAGACAACGAAGTGACGAATCGGTGGAGAGCTTTGTGCAAAGGATATGATATATGAAAAACAGATGCTACAGCTTGGTGCTTGATGATCGCTAGTTGGCTGGTTTAGCTTTTCAGGGTCTGTTGCCGCACCTCAGAGACAAATACGATTCTCAGGAGTTTGAAAGTTTAAGCCATATTATGCAGAGGATTTCTGACCAAGGTGCTCGAGCTTTAGAACCTAGAAAGACTTGGAGTAAAAAGGTGTCGTTTGTAGAAGAAGCAGAGGAATCAGACTCAGATGAAGAACCAACTATCGGCCTGGCTGAGTGGGTGAAAGGTAAGAAGCCAATACCTTGTCCTTTTGGTCAAAAGGAGCCAGAGAAGTTCACATTTGACATCACGAAGGCCGATAGAATATTTGATCTACTGCTTCAAGAGGGCCAAATCAAACTATCACCTAATCATGTGATCCCATCGGCAGAAGAGCTGAAGAAAATGAGGTACTGCAAATTTTATAATGCAACTTTGCACAGTACCAATGATTGTAAAGTATTCAGGCAGCAATTGCAATCGGCTATTGAGTCCAGGAGAATTAAGTTTGATAACTCTAAAGCTCAAAGACTGATGAAGATTGATCAGCACCCCTTCCCAGCAAACATGGTGGATGCTGTGAGCAAGATCAGAGTATTAACATCGGCAAATGGTAAGAGGAACGCATCGGTGGATCCCAGAAATCAAGTAACCACCGATGACTTGAGGAAAAAGAGAAGTTGAAGAAAGCAGCAGTTCCAGAAGACCTCCTAGACCTGCTCCCTATATAGTTTCAGGTGATCGCTATCGACAGCGACAGGAAGAGTTGCGTCGGGATGAATGGCGTCGGCATGAAGATCATTGGAGATGCCCGTTCTTCATTTATTGCTAGGAAGAAGGCATTAAATTGCCTACTGTTGATAGTTTCCCTGAGTGCAATGGTTACGATCGAGCTGATCGGACAAAAATAAGATCGTATTATGGTGATCGGAGATGGTGCGTCAATGAGCCGATCAGAGAAAGGGCATCAGTGCATGATCGGCTGGGGGCAGAACCAGTGTACATGAAAGGCTGGGTAGGAATGATGACTGCTTTCCGATGGATCAGGAAGAACTCGAGGTGATGGCCAATGCAAGAGTTCCCGATGAAGCAAAACTCTACAGAGATCCTAACATAAACTGCCCAGATTCGAATACGAAACGTTATCAGCTTGTCTGGAAGACAAAGCTTCCTCAATGGTGCCCTGAAGGTCTGACAAAAACTCAGAAGAGGAAGATGCAATGTGAGCGCAGAGAAGAAAATTCCCGTGGGGTGAAATCTCAAGTGTGGCAACCAAAGTGCAAAGATGAAGGCCCATTGGCAGATATCAACATGGTTTTCATGTTGCCGATGGAATTCCTAGCACTTACTGATGATGAAATGGAAGTTGTTCCTTTCGAACAAATAGCTCAGTTGACCTTGGATCCAATGATGGCTATTTTTGAGAAGCCTACCGATGGTGAGAGACAGCATCTCAAAGCTTTATTTATCAAAGGCAGAATTGATGGGCAGCCAGTATCCAAGATACTCATAGATATGGGAGCCACAATTAATATCATGCCATATGTCATGTTTCGAAGGCTTGGAAAAGGAGATCAAGATCTGGTCAAGACTGATATGAAGCTTAAAGACTTTGGAGGTAATATATCACCAGTTAAGGGAGCGCTTTGCACTGAGTTAACCATCGGCAGAAAAACATTGCCGACCACATTCTTTGTCATCGGCGATAAAGGTGCTTATAATCTGCTATTAGGAAGGGATTGGATTCATGCTAATTGCTGTGTTCCTTCTACAATGCACTAGTGCCTCGTACAGTGGGTGGAAGATAAGATTGAACTAGTCCCTGGTGATTCATTTTATATAGTTGCATCGGCAGAGTCAGAAACTTACGAGCGGTCCAAGTGTATATCGGGGGAAGCATGGGATTCAGAGTTTCTCAGGATTGCCGATTATGAGCTGCCACCGATCCAAGCAGTCGGATCCAAAGATGAGTTATAATGGATAGGTTTGCCGATGATGGAAAATTGGGCCATGGATTTACATCGGCTGATGACTTAGTAGAAGTAGACATTAGTGATAGCGGTAAGCCGAGGCCAACTTTTGTTAGTGCTAAGTTAGATCTCCAGAGCAGAGAACAATTGATTGCTTTATTAAAAGAATATAAGGATTATTTTTCTTGGGATTACATAGAGATGCCCGGGTTAGATCGATCAATTGTTGAACATCAGCTACCTATCAAACAAGGATTTTGGCCACATCAGCAGCCAGCACGCCGATGCAATCCTAAAGTGCTGCCTGATATTAAGGCCGAAATAACAAGGTTGATTGAAGCAAAATTCATTCGACAATGCTGATATGCTGAATGGATTTCTAATGTGGTTCCTGTCTACAAGAAGAATGAAACTTCGTATCTGTATTGATTTCAGGAATCTTAATAAAGCTATACCGATGGATGGCTACCCGATGCCCGTTGCCAATTTATTAATTGATGCTGCTGCTGGATATCAGATTATTAGCTTCATGGATGGAAACGCCGGATATAATCAAATCTTTATGGCCGAAGAAGATATCTCCAAGACTGCCTTCAGATGTCCAGGTCATGTTGGGTTATTTAAATAGATAGTCATGACTTTTGGTTTGAAGAATGCCGGTGCTACTTATCAGAGAGCTATGAATTACATTTCTCATGAGTACATCGGCACATTGGTTGAAATTTATATAGATGATGTGGTGGTTAAGTCTGGAGACTTCGGAAATCATCTGGTTGACTTGTAGAAGATATTGGAGTGCACAAGAAAACATGGGTTGAAAATGAATCACAACAAGTGTGCATTTGGTGTATCGGCAGGATAATTCTTAGGCTTCATGGTGCATCAGAGGGGTATTGAAATTAGCAGGAAGTCCATTGATGCCATCAATAAAGTGATTGCTCCTACCGATAAGACCGAACTATAGTCTCTGATCGGCAAGATTAATTTTATTCGAAGATTCATATCTAATTTATCAGGAAGAATCAAAGCTTTCAGTCTATTGTTGAAGCTGAAGGCCGATCAGGAATTCGTGTGGGGAGAAGAACAACAGTTGGCTTTAGAAGAAATTAAGAAGTATTTGGTGAATCCTCCAGTGCTAGTTCCACCTCAACACGGGGAACCCTTCAGGTTGTATCTGTCGGGTGATGTTGAAGTCATTGGGTTAGCTCTAATCCAAGAGTTTGAAGGGAAAGAACGTGTAATCTATTACCTGAGCAGAAGGTTGGTAGATGCTGAGACCAGGTATTCGGCCATTGAAAAGTTATGCTTATGCTTATATTTCTCCTGTGTTAAATTAAGACATTATCTGTTAACGGCCGAATGCACTGTTATATGCAAAGACGATGTGGTCAAATATATGCTGTCAATGCCAATTCTAAGTGGAAGAATCGACAAGTGGATTTTAGCATTATCAGAGTTCGATCTGCGTTATGAATCGGCTAAAGCAGTCAAGGGGCAAGTGATGGCCGATTTTATTACTCAGCATTGTGGCATGGTAAATTCTTTAGAGATTGCTCCATGGACACTTTTCTTTGATGGTTCTACATGTGGAGAAGGAGCAGGCATCGGCATTGTGTTGATATCATCTCAAGGGAAGAAATACGAATTCTCATTGCCGATTGCTACCACATCGACAAACAATCAGGCTGAATATCAGGCTATGTTGAAAGGATTAGAGTTACTCAGGGAAGTCCGTGCCGATATTGTTGAAATCTTTGGTGATTCAATGCTAGTTATTAATTAGCTAGCTGGAATGTATGAGTGTCGAAGTGAATTTTTAATCTCGTATTATGAAAGATGTCGACAATTATTGAAGGAGTTTAAATATTTCCGCCTTGAACATATCTCTAGATTGCATAATGAAGAGGCTAATCAGCTAGCACAGCATGCTTCGGGGTACCAACAGACCCAGGAAGTGCTGACATCGGCAACTGACGCCGATGATTGGAGCAAGGAGATTGCCGATTACTTGAAGGATCCATCTAAGAAGGTCGAAAGGCGTATAAGGTTTCAGGCTACTAAGTACATGCTCCCAGATAATGAGTTATATTATCAACAATGGATGGAGTTTTGCTCAAGTGTCTTGGTGAAGAAGAATCAAAGAGTTTAATGGGCGAAATTCATGAAGGAGTATGCGGGGCACATCAGTCGGCTTTCAAGATGAAGTGGATGATCAGACGAAACGGATTTTACTGGCCAACAATGCTCGAAGATTGTTTCAAGTATTTTAAAGGGTGTCAAGAGTATCAGAAGTTCGGTAACGTCCAAAGGGCACCTGCGTCGGCAATGAATCCCATAATTAAGCCGTGGCCGTTTCGAGGATGGGCTATTGATATCATCGGTCAAGTTTATCCACCATCAAGCAAAGGGCATAAATTCATCCTCGTTGCCACTGATTACTTTACAAAATGGGTTGAGGCAGTTCCTTTGAAAAATGTAACATCGGCCAACATGATTGATTTTGTGAAGGAGCATATTGTGTATCGGTTCGGTATTCGTCAGACCATTACGACCGATCAAGGAACCATGTTCACTTCAGGGGAGTTTGATGGATTTGCCAATGAGATGGGAATTAAGGTTTTAAACTCTTCTCCTTATTATGCTCAAGCTAATGATCAGGCCGAAGCATCTAATAAAGGCATTATTAAACTCATTAAGCGCAAGACTAAGGAAAATCTTAGGAGGTGGCACACGGTTTTGAATGAGGCCTTATGGTCATATCGAATGGCCTGTCATGGTGCTACTAAGGTGTCGCCTTATCAGTTGGTATATGGACATGACGCGGTTTTTCCTTGGGAAATAAAGACCGGTTCGAGGCGGATACTTCATCAAGATCAACTGTCGGCCGATGATTACAATACACTCATGAAAGATGAGTTGGAAGATTTGACGGGTCATCGGCTAAAGGCTTTACTCAGCATTGAAGAGAATAAGAAAAGGGTTGCTAGGTGGTATGACAAGAAGGTAAAGGTGAAGGAATTTGTTAATGGCGATCTAGTCTGGAAACTGATTTTACCGATTGGGACTAAAAGCGCAAAGTTCGGCAAGTGGTCTCCTAATTGGGAAGGTCCTTATCGAGTAAATCGGTCCATTCCTAGTAATGCTTATATCCTATAAACTCTTGAAGGAGAAATATTTCCTAGAGCGTTGAACGGTAAATATTTGAAGAAATATTATCCTAGTATTTGGATGGATGCGTGAAGAAACAGATATAATACTTGTTCAATAAAGACGTATCTACACTACGTTAATATGAAGTTTTACAAGTTGCCGATGCACTACTTTACCGATGGAAAAGAAGTTTACAAGTTCAGCAGTAAATGAATAGCCGATATCGCACGCAGGTGAATCTGGTTGGCTTCCTCTATTGTCCTTACATCTTCATCGGCATTGCCTTCTACTGGCTTGATTTTCTTCTTAAGAACTAGTGTCTTGAGGGCTTGGTTGTCCCTTTCCTGCTGAAGAATCTTGATAGCGTCAGGCATTTGGGCTTTCTCTTTAGTGGCTGTATCCAGGGTTTCTTCAACCTTTTTCAGCTCCGCTAATAAAGCTTCTCTTTTTGCCGATAATTGGGAAATATTCTCTTCCAGCTCCATACGGGAGGCTTCCAATTTGCCGATGTCTTTGTGTTTCTCATCGACAAATTGTTTATACTTTATCATCTCCTCCTGGAATCATGCCTGGGTAGCTCTGTCGGCAATGTGTTGAGCAGCTTTTTGATACCGAAGTTGCCGACTCTCTAGATGTGCGGCTTGGAAGAGTGTTTCTTCAACATCGGCAGGAATTTGGCCTCGGATTACCTTGAAAGTTGCCCTGGTAGAGTCGGAATCCTGGATTAACTGAGAAGTTTCCTGTTGCAGCAGGGATAGCAGTGTCTCCAGCCTAGATTTGATTTCGGATGATAAGGCTTTGAAGGTTGGGGCAGAGCTTTCTTCGTTCTCTTCATCATCAGGAATATCTCCAATAATAGAGAAAGAGAATAGGCTATCGGGGGAATCTTGCTCCTAAAAGGGAAGAGTTGTTGGCTAAAGGATATGAGTGTTGAAAATTAACTAAGGAAGTTAACTTACTTGCTTCAAGGCAATTTCTCGCCTTTGGCTAGAGGAAGCAACCTGAGATATGATTGCCGATGGTGTTTCCTGCGTTGGTACCTTGGTTGGTTGCTGCTGCAACGCCAGTGCCGATGAAGATTCTTGAACAGGTATAACTGCCGATTGGAGAACAGTTGCCAATGGGGAAGTCTGTGCAGGAACATTGGGCAATGTCTGGCAGGGTGAGGATGCCGATGATGCAACTGGAGCTAGTGTGAGTCTCGCCCGCTTTGATTGGGATTCTTCATCCGATGAAACCTTGCGCTTGTGCTGAGAAACGTCAGCGCCGGATGGTTGGAGGGCATTGGCAATGGGTGGATGAGATGTCTGCGCGCTTGGGGCAATTGCCGATGCTACTACTTGATGTTGTGAGAGAAGCATATGAGTAAAAGTGCCGATACGATGGTCAAAGTTTAATTTGAGGGGTACCTCTGGAGAATCGTCAAGGACGACGAAGTGTGGCGATGAAGGTGCAGCAGGTGGAGATGAAGGGTGAGTTGTCAATGAGGATTCAACAAATGTAGAACTTGCACTCTGAAATATGAGATCAGTAGATCACGGCAATCGGCACGCACAGAAGAAAATAAGACAGTTACCTGGGATGTCCGTGCTGAGGGTGCAGCCGTGTCCGATGGAGCAGCCATACTTCTGGTCGGTTTTGATTTGGAGAAGCTCTTCTTGGAACGACCGTGGCACATCAGAGCATCTAATGAGGGAGCTCTGTAGCCGATTATGGATATTGGGGATATCGGCCACAGCCTTATGACTTTGTCGCTCTTGCTCAATGTTGGGATCGGATCATCAACCTGTTGAGAAGGAGTTAGTTGCCGATAGACTAAAAAAGAGAATTGAAAGAAGTGCAAATAGTCAAACTTATTGCATCGGCAGATATGGCATGATCAGGGTCAATGAGATTCCACTAGAAGTGAGGAGATGCGAAGAACAGTTGCTCTTTCCACTCTTGCAACCATAATTTAAAAGATTTGGTGATGAAGGAAGCCGGTGCCCAATCGGTCAGGTCAACATTAGAGGTATCGGCATGAGGAGGAAGAGTGACTATTTTGCACCAATCCATGCTGCTAGTGATAGTTTCTCTCGGCTTAATCACGTCGGCATAGCAGAGTTTGATGGGCAGTTGCCCGAAAGCTAGTTGTCTTGCTACTACCGATGGATTGTAGAACTCATATGTAGTATTGATGTTCTTCCCACTTCCAAACATATTGATCGGGATGGCACGAGGGGTGATCATTGCATTGAGGATCTCAGCGTCTTTATTCAAGGCATCATCGGCAAAGTTGAAGAGCAGATGGAACCTTGCTTCTTCATCAATATAAGGGACCCAG
This sequence comes from Bothriochloa decipiens, assembly GCA_023333625.1. Classification (NCBI taxonomy): domain Eukaryota; kingdom Viridiplantae; phylum Streptophyta; class Magnoliopsida; order Poales; family Poaceae; genus Bothriochloa; species Bothriochloa decipiens. The sequence continues at coordinate 13,565 of JALGXP010000077.1, forward strand.
GCCCGGAGCTCAGGAGGAATGCCGATGTAGAGCCTTTGGAAGAAGTTGCCAATTTGGGCTCTGCTTGCCTCTGCCCCTGGAAGTACTGCTAACGCTTCTCCAAAATTAAGGGGGGTGTGTTGCCAATTCATCTTCTCCAAGTTGGTAATCTTCAGGGAGATCTCGAGGGAACTGCTGGGCGAATAAATCAAAGTGAAGGTACTTGTGCATATGTGCATTCAGCCACATGTTGATGAACCACCAAGGACCTCCCAGATTGCCGATGGACTTGTCTTGTAACATCCTTTGTGAAACTTGGTGGAGGAGATGATAGACTGAACTGAAAAGGTATCGGCCAAGAGGAAGTTTGACGCCATTAGCTAACATCTCTGGTGCAGATAGATGCATATTGGTTGGTCCAACTGTTCTGCCGCAGAAGATGAACTTTTCTAGCCACATATTCAGGAAAGCTGAATGCTCCCTCTGATTGACCAATCCGGATTTTTGATATTCCTTGATGTACCTAGTCCAGCTGTCGATGTTTCGGGTAGTCAGTCGATATTTGGGCTTCTTTTGGAACAGAGTGTTGTCATCGGCAGTTGATATGTCTAGGCCAGTGAGCATAAACACATCGGCAAGAGTTGGAGAGACTGGTCCATGTTTGAATATGAAGGCGTTCATGGTGTCAGACCAGAAGTAAGAGGCAGCAATCAACATTGATTCATTCCTCTCCATATCGGCAATGGACAGTCTAATGCATTGATCTAATCTGCGTTCTGCCCAATAGACCTCTATCGGCCTGGCAACCCTCAAGTACCAGTCTTTTCATCCTTTGGTGATCTTTGGCCAGGATCGAAAAGTATTGGTCCAAAGTTCTAAGTTGAAATTTTGAGCTCTGAAGGGGTTGCGGTTGGTTTCTGCGTTGATGATATCGGTCGGATCTGGATTCCCCATTGGGCCTAGGCAAATTATTTGGCCTTGGTGCGTGGGGATGATGAGCTTATTGTGAAGTTCCTAGATTAAAGGTCAAGGAGGAAGATAAGGAGTCATGGGCTATGCGAAAAAGGAGAGAAGAAATACCAAAAGATGAATGAAGAAGAAAATTAACCTTGGGGACATCAAAATTGACAGCCATGGCCGCAGATGAAGCCGAGAAGAGCGAGGAATGCTAATGGAGATTGAAGATTGCCACTGAGAATGTCACCAGTCGAGTTCACCGGAAGATTGCTTGCTGATGTCGCCGCCGGAGAGAGAAAATGATAGGGTTGAATCGAGAGTGAAGGATGGGCCGCGACAGAGGAAGTGTTTTATGGGCCCATTGATACAGGGTTTTTACTGCGGTGCACACAATGTTCAAGGGGACGTTCAGGCAGCTCGGCGGTGGGTAATCATGACTTGGAGGAAATTTCGGTGCATAAAATATTTTATACTCCAAAATTGGGGGCATATGTTGACACCATTTTTCGGCACGTGTCAGTAAGAATCAGAAACTGAGCTAATCGGCAAGGGATTGGTTATTATTTTGTCTTCAGCATTGCTTTTGATGTTGCCGATGAGTGGTTGCCGATGAAGGGTGGATTGGTCTGAGTCGTTGCCGATAAGGCTAAAGAGCTGTTACCGATGAGACTGGCAGGGAGCTAGAGGATTGCTGCCAATGAAGCTGAAGAGCTGTTGCCGATGAGACAGGCCAGAGACTAGAAGATTGTTGCGGATACCAGAGAGTATGCCGATGGAAAGATAACTTCATCATGACGGAAACGGACAGAGGATCGGCATCATGTGAGCTTATGATTTTCGTAGTGTAGTTTGAGTCCAGTTCCTATACGAGTTTTATTTCTTTCCTTTAGAGATAGAGTTCGTATAAGGAATAAGTTTATTTTTCTATATTTAAGTTTTTCATATTCGGTTAAGATTCTTCGAATAGCAGAATATAAATATGTGTCAAAGGGCATTGTAATGAGCATCCAAGCATCAATAAACAAATCTACTTTTTATCGCCATTTACTTCTACCAGCACTTTACTTTTTGACGACTTCTTCAAGTATTTTCTCTTTTTCAACGAGTTCTTTCAAGATTCGACGGGCTGCATCAACTTGATCTCCGGCAACCTTGCAGGTTCCGCGTTTACCGAGCACGATTCAGGCTTTGACTTCCGGGCGTATCGCTGTCGTCTCGTCTGATCTGTTCAAGAGTTATCGAATATATTCTGAGCTTTGACGTCCGGGCGCATCGCTGTCGTCTCGTTTGGTTTTTATTCAAGTTATCATCCTTATCGATTAATAGGTCAAATCGACTGGCACGCTTCGGATATCGAATTTGGGTATTAGCCCGGTGTGTTTGCAGATAGAACTTTGCATCAACATATACGTAATGCGCAATCTAACAATTCCGTTTGTACAAAACATACATCACAGACACGATGAGACTTCTCTTTGTACGAGCAGGACAAAATTTGTGCCAGCAGGTGTCTAGACATCAGGAAGAGAGACGTGTTGTTGGGTGGAGTATGTTCGTGGCGAGTCCAAGTCGACGGTGAAGGCAAGAGCCTTATGTCGGCTCAGATCGTCCACGTATCCCCCCGGTGTCGCATCGTAGCCATTCATCTCCGGCAGCTCATCGTCGGGCTGGTGGGCCCCACTGCGCGTCCCGCCGCCACGTGGATGCGCCCCCTCTCCTACTAGTATCCGCACCACCTGAAATACGTTGCAAAAAAAAATAAATACTCAGAAATAGTACCATGCTTCCCATTTGACTTTTCAGTGAGTGAAGTTTGACCATGTATGCACTTTTCAACGCTTGAACCTACCTCGCTCATCTGCGGGCGGTGGTGCGGGGAGGTATGGACGCGGCCCACGCCATGTTCCGGAGCTGCTCAGCGTCGTACCGCCCGCCGAGCGCGGGGTCGGCCATCTTCAGGGTCTCGTCGCCGTCGCTGCCGTCTTCGTCGAGGTACTGCCTCGCCCACGTGACGAGGCTGAGCTTGGCGGCGTCGACGGCGCGGCAGCCCGTGATGAGCTCGAGGAGGACGACGCCGAGGGAGAACACGTCCGTCTTCTCGCTGAACACGCCGTGCGTCGTGTACTCGGGCGGCACGTACCCGACCGAAGGTGCCCTCGAACACCGTCACCTGCAGGTGCGTCAGCTTCGCCGGCAGCCACCGCGCCAGCCCCAAGTCGCAGATCTGCATGGTCGATCCACCAATCAGAGCTTGTCGTTTTCTACTGTTGTACGTACTAACTACGTCTACGTCTACGTCTACGTCTACGTGTGTGTTGTCGTGCAGCGCATGCATGCATCTACATCTACATCTACAACAAAACACTTGAACAACCTACCTTGCATTGCTGCCTCTCTACTCCAATGCAAGCAACAGCGATAGCGATTGGTCCCAGTCCACTGATTGTTAGTTAACTAACACTGTATTCCCTCCCATGTGGTACCTAATAAGCCCATGCATCTATCTATACCTTGTGTCCCCGGGTAGATCAATCCCACCAGCGTCGCTAACAAACTGAAAATTTTGACGCTAGTAGGTGTTTCAAGAGTTGACCTCTCGATCCTTCAAACCAATATCATTCTCCCATGTCTACCCGCACAACATCTCTGCCTTTCCTCTAGCCGTCACCTTCAAGATCCACCCACAACATGGCAACATGGCCAACCTCTCACCCCTCAAACTTGTCTCATTTTCAGCTCAGAAAGCCTTCTGCATCATGCTCTCATTCTCTCCTTGACCCATATCTAGCTACTCTCTATGTTCCACGTTGTAAGACTCCCTAGCTTTTCTAGATACTATCTATGCCTTTACTATGTGTATATTTATGCGCATAGCAAACGTTATATCTAGAAAAAGTCAAACTTATAATTTAGAACAGAGTGAGTAGGTGTAGCTCTTGCTACTGGACCTGTCACACATACATTTTCAAACTCCTTATCACCATCCGTTTTGGGCTTTGGTAGTAAAAGTTGGTGATGATAATCAAGTTCATCACCGTGCTAGGACTCAGGAATACACATTTTTCACACCCACAGAAAAGGAAGCCATCTGAATGATTTTACTATTCCCTCCATTTCATGTTCACTTTAGTTTTGTTTTAAATAAAATTCCTCTAGCTTTGCCAAAATTTTTAGGAAAAATATAACGACATTTGTGAGTTTGAAACACTGCACTATCGAAGTCACATATCATGGAGAGAGATTATTATTATGATTATTATGATGCTCTAGATCTTGATGCAATATAATTTCTGTAAACGCATGATAAAAGTAAGAGAAGTTTGACTTAGTTGGAACCAAACAACAGGTGACCTATAGTTTGTTAGACAAATTATTTGAAAACCATGCATGTGGCGGTAAACTCAGAAGCAACGTACACCTACATACCAGGGGTTCATAGTTGTCCATGAGGAGGATGTTGGCAGGCTTGATGTCCCTGTGCACGATCCTCCTGGCGCACCTCTCGTGCAAGTACTCGAGCCCGCGCGCCGTGCCCACGGCCACCCGGTACCTCGCGTCCCACGGCATGGGCTCCGCGCCGCCGCTGCCGTGGAGCATCCCGGAGAGGCAGCCGAGGCGGGAGAAGGGGAACACCAGGTGCTCGCCGCCGTCAACGCCCACAACCACGAGCCTGGCGATGTTCGGGTGGCTCACGTTCACCACGTGCCCCAGCTCCGACAGGAAGCCCTCCATCCGGTCCGCCCCCTCCGCCGCCGTCAGCTTGTTCACCGCCACCAGCTCGCCGCCGGCAGGCTGCCCCGGTACACCTTCGCGAACCCTCCCCTGCCCACCACGTTCTCTTTGCTGAAGTTGCGGGTGGCCTCCTTGAGCTCGGCGAGGGAGAAGGTGCGGAGGGTGGGCTTGAGCACGCAGAACTCGTGCACCTCGACCGGCTCGACGTTGTCCGGCCGGCGGATGCTCAGGCGCCGGAGCGTCGACGACATGGTGGGACCCATCGACGGGATGCGGCTGGAGAGCTGGCGCTTGGCCTTCGAGCGCCACGCCTCGGCCACGGCCTTCCACGGCAGCGCCGCCGGCCCGTCGCGCCGCCCGGCCGCCGTTGCGGCCTTCAGCATCGCGGACGGGTCGGCGGTGTACGTCGCCGCCGTGGTAGCGGCTGGAAACAACGTGCTCGTCGTTGCTGCCGTGCAGCTGCTGGTGGCCATGGTAGTGGTGCAGGTGCCGGCGGTGCTGCAGGCAATTGTGTAGCCGTCGTCGAGGACGCACCGCGGGGAGACAGACTCGTCGCTGTTCCGCCGCCGCGCCGGCGCACTGCCGGCGTTCAACATCATAGCCTCTGCTCGCGGGTTTAAAACAACACGAACGTGCGTTCCGGAATTCGCTGCGTATGCAGTATGCATAATTTTGCAAAATTACACCGCGAGTATCCTTGCGTTCCAAAAGACCAGGAAATGAAGCCAAAAGAAACCTTTACCTGTTCCAGTTGCAAGAGATTGATCAGGATTCAGGAACCAACCTGCAACTTCATCTCCACCATTCTGTATGGTTAATCTTCAGAGGTTCAGCTCAAGAACATTCTAACGGATTCTGCTCTGTCTGAGTTCTAAACGAGATTTTTTTTTCGTATTTGTTTCATTTTCATTTCAGGCTATTGGGGGATAAGAGGGTCTTGTGTCCTTGCATGGAACATCCAGCCTAGCCTAGCCAGCAACCAAAGCAAGGGGTGCGTTTTTGGCGCGGTTTCTGCGTTAGGCCTCTTGTTGGACTCAAACTTGAGAGGTCTAGCTGGACTTGATCGAGGGTGACACGAGATGGCCAAATTAAGGTTTTATCTTGGGCTGTCAATGTAAAAGAGGCGCTAAACTTGAGGAGTTTATATTTATAAACTTTAAAGTTTAAACACATGCTTGCCCGGGATCTAGATCCTGCTATGTCAGTCTCACACTTTTCTTTGGCCTGACTACCTTTACCACACAAGGCACCCGAAGCATGTCGTTTGTATGCTCAGACTCTTCTACCTTAATGACAATGATGTACAAAGATACAATCAAAACTAATGAATACAAATATACAATCAAAACTAACTAATCCCCTTATTCGTTGCACAAAATCTTTTCTCAGAGAGTTTATTGCTTTGGTACGAGGATGCATGGATATGTTCTGCAATTTTGTCATTAATTTCTCACCCATCATTCACACAAATATGAAGATCGACCCAACTCTAGAAGAAAAATGCATGACAAAACTGACTATTGGAGAATCATTTTCATGTTATTATGGGCTCATCTCCCTTTTCTCTCTATAAATATGCACATCTGCCAACTTCAATCCAGGGCAATCATTTTGATGCACGTACTTCTACCTAGTATAAACATTCTTTAGTATTCCTTATCATCAAGATATTGGAGAAAACCAGTACAAACTCACACGTTGGTGTAAAGTAGTTTGATTTACTATCAATTATAACTTGCACCAGTTATTCATCTAGCACTATAAAAGAGCCGAGGATATTCCACTCAAATAACTGTTGGTGGCATAATGTGATAGGGATATGTATCTGCTGGTAGCACGATGATATGCATACTTCTACCAATTTATAACTAGCTTCGACATGGATATGATCTGTATCACTTCTAGCAATATTCATCCGTTAGCATAAGAAAGAACTGCACCTAATATGCTCAGTTTACATTCTTTTTGTTTCCTTAATTTCACATTAGTTGTGTGGCATAAAGAAAAATCTGGTGCCTACAGAGGTTAACACTGCACCACAACCCTTAATCAGTGACTTATTATAGTTATTAAAAATTAATAATCAGCATTAAACGGTGAGTCGCTAAACGATAGAGAAGGACGATCAGTTGCTAAAATTGAATACAGCAATGGATTGGATTGTCCGTTGCTATAAATTTTTTTATTTCGCGCTGAATGGTCCCCCGTTATACGTCGCTGTTTGGGTCAGACGGTCCGTCGCTGAACGAAGGCTGGGCCTTGGCGCGCTCAAAACAGCCTCTCTGGGCGGCCCAAGCCCAATAATTCCCTCCAAACCCTAGCTCCCTCCTCTGTCCACTCACGCACGCCGCCACAATTGGAAAAGCAGCACACACGCATCTCAGCCCCTCCCGCTAGAGATCGTCGTCTCCTCCCCCTCGCCTCTGGATCCGGCGGCGTTCCCTCCCCATCCACTCTGTTGATCTGGCGGTAGGCCTGCTCCCCGTGACTGGCGGCGTCCCTGCTCCCCGCCGCTCCATGTGACCAGCGGCGAGCCATCCTCCCTCCTAGCGACGGCAATGGCGTCCACCTCCCCCATCTCCCAGCGACGGCCCTACATCGACGACATCCACCTCCGTGCTGTGACCGGCGAGCGGCGAGTGTACCTGCGAGGGGAGTCGGAAGTACGGCGGCGGCGAACTACGGCACCGGCTGCTGCTGTTGCAGCAACTGCAAAGGGCAGCGGCAAGCGGCGAGCGCACGGGAGTGCAAGTGGCAGCGCCTGCTGATGTTGCTGCGACGGCCATGTCCAGTCCCAGCCAGAAGGCAAGATCTTCAAAGTTCAAACTCTTATCATTTTTCTTCTGTTGTTTACGTATTGGGCTGCTGGATCTGAATGGTAGTGAGTAGTGAGTGACGTAGTGCTGCATCTCATCCTCATGATGAATGATGAATTGAATAACTGTTTGGCTTAGGATTTTTTTTCTTGAACTATTTGTATTCGGTTCTGATCTAATCACAGGTGTATATACTTGTCAGTCATATATGCGACTCTGCTTTTTAGTGTCTTGAAGTAGGACAGAGCTGCCTTCATTTGTTTGGCTGGCTCAGTGAGCTGCAAAGTGAATGAAAATTCAAAGATAGCTGATATTTTAGTACATGCAAATCTGGGCATATTAAATACAAATTCTATTTCACTTCATTTCAGTACATGCAAATCAGAGCATATTAAATACAAATGCTATGAAATGCCATCAGCTATTTGCTCCTTTGTAATGAGGTTTTTTTTAGATTACTGAACCAGGCCAATACATTGTTTTCTTCTATGTCCTGTATGTATGTGCTTTTATTGTCTCTCGACTTGCTTAATTCATGCACATACTGCATTTGTGATCTGAAACCTTGCCATATCTTCTGTGAATTTGGACATTTTTGTCTGTTATTACCAGTTGAAGTAATTTGGCAAAATGAATGAAGTTAGCGCAAAAGGAGTTGATGTGTCAAGTCTTGAGATATCAAATGGAGTAATGCATTCTTTTTATTCTAAACCTGGCAACTCATTCTGTGCTTTTGTAACTTTCTGAATAGATTTAGTCACACCTGAATATTTCCTGAATAGTTTAGATTACTCTAAAACAAGTAATGCATTCTTTTTATTATTTTTGGGACGGTACATGTGTGTCCATCGGCTATAAGTAACAATGTTAATCAAGTACTCAGTTCTGAATTAGGATGCTAGTTTGCTTGTACTGCAGGAGCTACATCTCCATTCTCACATTCTCACTTGCATCTGTACTGAATCGCTTATTTTTCTTGAATTTCCAGAAATGGTTTGATATGGATCATGTAACGCTTACTATAGGCTCTGATGGCAAGAGGAAAATGCAATCGTGCAAAGCTGAAGTTTCTTCATACATCAGGCAGTATGAGCTATGCTTCTGCTGCCCATAAACTGGTACTGAAACTTATCATTGTCATCTCATTTGAATGGATCATTTTTGGGACATTTTGACCAGTGCAAATTATAAACTTATAGGGTCAGCAACTTGGGTGCCCTCCTCGAAGAGATGAAGTCTATATAAAAACACATACAAGAAAAAATGGAGTGCCTTTGAGTCCAGCAGCATCAACCATTGTAAGTTTTTGTAGAAAGCATGGACCAACACTAGTTTGCTGCAATCTGTAGTAGTAGTAATAATAACCTGTAGTAGCGGTATACCTATAGTAGTTTTTTTATGAAAGTATACCTGTAGTAGTAGGCTAGTTGTAATAACATAGCACAAGCAAACTTTCCATTTGCAAACTGCAATCTGTGGTAGTAGGCTAGTAGTAATAACATAGCACAAGCATGTTTTCTATTTAGAAACTGCAATCTGTAGTAGTAGTTTTAACCAGATTCCACTGAAGTTCAAATCTTAATACAAATCTTAAGTAATAACCATAGTAGCCACACCTTTATCCTGAAATCAAGACTCTAGGCGATACTGTAAAGATGGTGGTTGCTTGGCCATTTAATTGAGTAAATGCTCACTTGATTCTGTTCTCTTTTTGTATATGTGGTCTATAGTTTCTAACTATGATACTTGTGACAGCTGAAGGTCTGCAGTTCACAACCAAGATCTTCTCTCGGTGTTCCTGGTTTTTCTCAGAGATCTTCTCAAGTTGCTGTAGGATCATCTCAGAGACGCCAGGCACTTTTGGTGAACTAGATGCCAACTTTGAATGCTTTTGGACTTCAATCTGGTAGTTTTAGATTTTGGACTCTTAACCTGATGGTGCTGAATATAGGAAAACAATGCTTACTGTATGACTTAGTTAGATATTGTATTCAGCTACTATATGCATACTTGTGTGTTGCCTTGATGGCAAGAAGGCTAAGCTAGTGACATGATTATATATGTACTCATTTGATATGGATGAATGAGTATGATTCATGTGCCTATTTGTGTATGTCATTCAATATTGTATTGGTTCTGGATGTGGTATAGTGTTAAATATATCTGGATTATTGTTTTTGTACCTATTTAATTGAGCACGATGGGCTGTCAGTTGCTAAAACTTAGGATGGAGCGATGGATGGTCCGTCGCTAAAGATGAAGTCCGTCGCTGTATACATACAACGACGGCTTCAACAGCAACTGCTAGGGTCCGTCGCTATAACGTTTAGCCACGGACCATCCATCGCTGTACACCTCTTACAGCAACTTTAAAGTCAGTTGCTAATTAAGGGTCGTGGTGTAGTGTAAGAACCTTGTTTTCTTTCACATTTTGGCCAAGCAGTGGTGGAGGGAGGGGGGGCTGGGGGGTGCCTCGCACCCCCAATGCTGCACTAATCTCCCTACATAGTATGCTTAATTTACGTCTTCAATACTGTTTTGTCCCCCCTAATTCAGCCCAAACCTGTACTACTATACTTGAGGTCCAGTTACTCAATTAGAAGCAGCCATCGTCTGCTCGTATTCTGTTCGGTGATTGCCCTTTCAACTTCCCATCTCGGCCTCGCAGCTTGTTCCGTTGTTCCTTCAATCACTCAGTCGCTCCTGGAGTCTTGAGACGCCGCGGCCAGACGCCGGACGCGAGTCACTGCCGGAGGCGTGACGCTGCCGCTTCCGGACGCAATACGTCAATGAGGTAATGCCGACCGGCTCACCTGCACCTGCTTATCATCATCATTTTAGATAACGCGAGAAGAAGAGAAAGACCATTCATAGTTTTTTTAAGCCGGTTGGTTCAGCTGCTGGCATTGAAGAAATTAGAAACCGTGGAACAAATGTGAATTTCTCTTTCTTTTAGCTGAGACTCGTGAAACATCCTAGTATGCTGCTATTATATGTAACTAAAGCAAGCCGGCATATGGCTACAGGTTCTACTTGGCTTTGTCCATTGCCCCCCCGTATCCTCATGTCCTGGCTCCGCCCCGATCTCTAAGTTCTTACGACATGCAAAGATTGTTTTACTTTGCTTAACTTTTCATAATATTGGGGTATAGAGTTTTTTTTTTTCACACATGCAAAAGAGGCCTAATAACATATAGCAACCTGAGTCATTCAGAGAAAAAAATTTTGATTTAGCACAATACTCTTAGTAACTAGACTTGAGCCCAGGACTAATGTGAGCATTAATCCCAGGTCCAAGTTTCTTGGGCATTAGAGGTTCTGCCACCAGCACTAAAGGGTCAACATTTGTCCCGGTTCATAACACTAATTTGGACTAATATAGACCATTTAATCTTTGTTGGTGTTACCAACCCAGACTAAAGCTAAGTAATTTTAGTTTCTGTTGGTGTTATGAAACTAGATTAAAAGCTAGTCATTATATATGATTTGTTCTTTGGATGTTGTTGTTGATCACATAGCACCGCAATAAGCGCAATGATTCTTGTTTGCTTGCATGTTGCTTATTACTCAATCCATCCCAAATTATAAGACGTTTGACTATTTCAACCCCAAGTTTGGCAATTTTTTTTATATAAAAATTATGTAAAAACAGTCAAATTTAAGTTATTCTTGAAAAACTTCTATTAATAAAGAAGTCATGTTAAAATAAGTGATATTTTGAACAATTTTTGAATAAAACAAATGATTAAACTTGGTGTCAGAAAAATCAGTCGTTTTATAATTTGGAATGGAGAGAGCAGTTACTAGCTTTAGCAGAGAGTGTAGGACCCACCAACAGCAGGTTTGGTTTATCGCAAAGGAAAATGTTGTTTTTCCCCTGTTCTTGAACGATGTGCACAAGAAAAATGTACATGGCGAGCATCATGCCTTATGAGAGGTAGCGAATCATCATCGTGTCTGCTGCCATGGCGCTAGGCACCGTATCATGCATATCCCAGGCCGCACTGAATCTGTGTTGTGCAATCTGTTCCCCTTGGGTGCTTGCTTGATGGTCCGGCTCCATACCCGACAACCCTGCTCCTCAACTTTTCTGACGGCCAAAGGGAGAGGAATTAGAGCGGCCACATGACCAGCTATCAGTTTCAGATCTTCTGGTAAGGTAGGATGCTAGCTCTGCACTTGTGAAGTCACTCTGCAACTTTGTGTGTTAGTCCAGGAGGAAAGAAACTACTGCAAGCCAAAACAGAACACGATGGAGAGAAATTGCAATTTGAAATGTTTAGGAGAAGGTATTGGACACTGTCTACTAGCTTCTCTTTCAGGACATTTTAGCATGTAGCTGCAAGATACGTGTCGTGAGCTGAAACGAGAATGAGAGTTTCCTGAACTTTTTTGATGTACGGCACTGGTACTCATGCTTCTCTCATTTCTGACAAATCTTCACTTATATAAATTAATCGAAACTCTTAGAATGCTTGAGACTACTACACAAGATATAAGGTTATGAGACGGAAACACCTTCCTTCTCTCCATGTGTACATGTACGCATCCATCCTCTTCAAGAATATTATTTCCTTAGCTTGTCTACTTGCACATTGTTGTGCAGTTCTATTTGTTAGTGAGACTTTGGAGAAAACCAAATCCAAATTCATTCTCTGTCAACCTGATTTCATTCTTAAACTGGACTATGAGAAGGCTTATGATAGGGTTAGCTGTAATTTTGGGTTTGATTTACTCGCAGCTTGCAGCTAGACGATTTGCACTACTACCATAAAGAACTTCCGTGACTGGCATTTCTGATTTTTCGCAACTGGCAAGGACAAACGCCACGGATGGAAGGTCACAGTTAATCGTGGCCTCCACCGCAGCGGACGCCGGTGCCCGCTGCGGAAGTTCGATTTACCGCAGCGGTCAACATAAGCGCCCGCTGCGGTAAATGAGTATTAACCGCAGCGGGCGGCTTATGTTGCCCGCTGCGGCAAATAATTTCTGAAAAACAAAAAAGAAAAAGAAAAAAGCCCACACGGGCTGGATCTAGGCCCGCCGTCGCCAGGAGCTCCACAGCCCATTCCCGAGCCCACCGGTGAGCCCGTTCGCAGCGATGAAACCCTAGCGCCGCCGGGACCTCCACTTCGCCGCCGTCGTCGTCCCTGCATCCGCTCGGTTCCACCTCCTCGCGCCGGATCTGAAACCCTAGCTCCGCCGTCGCCGGAGAGAGGGAGCGCCGCTAGGTGCCTGGATTCACGGGGAAGGAGACGCTCAGGGCGGATCCGGTCGGGCCACCACCCGATCCGCCACTGGGACCGCCGCCTGGATCCTCTCGTTGAAGGGAAGGAGGTGCCTCCTCCATGCTGGATCCGCCGCTGGGGCCGCCGCCGCCCGGATCCGACCGTTGAAGGGGAAGGAGGTGCCTTCTCCATGCTGGATCCGCCTGAGGCCGTTCCTTATCGCCATGCCAGATCTGGAGAGAGCAAGAGGGAGGAGTGAGGGAGATGGAGTGAGAGAGATGAAGAGGAAGAGGGAGATAGAACACCTACCTTGAAGCCCTGCGGGCCGTCGCGGCCGTAAGCCCACGCCGTCGCAGCCGGAGCGCTGCTGCGGCCGGAAGCCCGCGCGCCGTCGCGCCTCACGCCTCACGCCAGAAGGAGGAGCTCCGCCACCACCGGAAGGACGAGCTCCTCCACCAGATCCTCATCGTGGGAGGGAGGACGAGCTCCTCCACTCACGCGCTGAAGGGGGTCAGCGCCTCCGCCGCTGTTCCGTCGATGGGAAGAGGGAGTGGCACTGAGGAACAAGGAGAAGGTGGCTGGAGTGAGGGAGAGGGAGGCCGGAGTGAGGGAGAGGCCAGGGGTGTGGGGGAGAGAGGCGAGGTCGGGGGTGTGAGGGAGGCGCGGTTGCGTTCGGGGCTGGGGAGAACCGGAGAAGTGAAGTGCGACTGCGGGCTGGGGAGAAGTGAGGGAGGTGGGAACTAAACCCTAGAATCCTGATATATATACGAGGCGTGTTATCGGACCGCGATTGGGCTGTTTCGGCCGTGGCCTTTTACTGTAGCAGGCTTTATTGACTGTCCGCTGCGGTAAATCGATTTACCGCAGCAGGCATCTTAATACGTCTGCCACGGTAAATAGGTATTTTCCGTGACGGACGTTTTAAGATGCTCGTTGCGGTAAATTGATTTACCGCAACGGGCAAAAGTGCCCGCTACGGTAAATAAAAAGTGCCTGCTGCGGTAAATCATGGGATTTACCGCAGCGGGCAAAAAAAATGCCCGTCACGGAGGGCATTTTGACAACGCCACGGAAGTTCATTTCTATAGTAGTGTTGATCCAATTTGGATAAATCGGGTTAGGTCCCTTAGGGTGATGTTAATGGTGAAGATAGTTTTTACTTTAAATGTCCAGTAAAGGCGTGAGACAGGGTGATCCGTTATCCCTTTTCTATTCAATCTAGTAAGAAAGGACATGTTTAGGATGCTTATTAAAAAGGCTGTACAAAAGGCTATTACAGGATTTTACAATAGATGGCATTGTGTCTCTGCAATATGCATATGACACCATTGTTTTTTCATGTACAGAGGACTGTGGTGGGGAATCTTAAATGTTCTTACATGGTATGAGCAAGTGTCTGGCATGAGAATAAACTTTCATAAAAGTGAATTTGTCCCCTTGAATTTGGATCCTGTTGAGGCACATAGATTAATTCATATCCTTGCTTGCCCTGTCGGAAGCTTCCCTATGAAATATTTAAGAATTCCTCTCCATTTTGATAATCTCACTAGGGAAGATATACAAACTTTAGTTGACAAATTTGACAAAATCATGAAAAAGGTAGAAGGATAGAAGTGAAACCTTCTGTCACTGTCTGCTAGAGTGCTGTTCATTAAATCCTATCTAGCAAGTATCGCTGAATACCTCCCGTACTTTATCAAGTGCCTGAAGTGGGCTCTAAAACTTCACCCATGTGTCTAATTTCTTGTGGAATGACTCTGAGAACAACCATAAATACCATTTACCAACTGGGAACTGGTTAGCATGAGTAATTAAAGAGCATTGAGGTCTAGGTATTCTCAATCTTTGAGAGTTGAATATTAGTCTCCTCAAGCTTCCTGACTTAAAAGATATAATTCTGATAAAAATAAGCTCTGTAAAGAGCTTTTAGATTTCAAATATGACACCAAAAATCCAAATATTATGGTAGCTAGATCTGCTAACTCCTCGAGTTTCTTCAAAATATCATGGGACTTATCGAGCCTCTTTATATCATATCATTGTGCTAGCCGGCTGCCTTAATCATGGTCAATCCTTTCTTTTGCTCCCGTTCCTTAATCATGATCTCGTATCATTATCATTTGTTCTTTGGATGTTGTTGTTGGTCACATAGCACCACAATAAGCGCAATGATGCCTGGCTGCCTGCATAGTGTCATAGCAGCAATAGTAGTGTAAGATCCGCCAGCAGCAGGGTTGGTTCTCGGAAAGGAAAATATGGTTTTCCCCTCTTCTTGAACGATGCGCAAAAGAAAAATGTACATGGCGGATGTCAAGAACATGCCTTATGAGAGATATCCATCCACATGGCATCTGCTGCCATGGCGCTGAACAAATGTATCATGGATGATCCATCCCAGAGAGGACCAAATCTGTGTTCTGCAGTTCTATTCCTCCTGAATGCTTGCTTGATTGCCTCCACACCTGACGACCCAGCTCCCGAACTTTTTGACATCGAAAGGGAGAGGATTTCAGCTATCAGTTTCAGCTCTTCTGGCAAAGTAGGATGCTAGCTCTGCACTTGTGCAGTCTGTCTGGTACTTTCTGTGGTAGTCGAGGAGGAAAAAAACGACTGCGAACACGTCAACTAGCTTGTTTAGGCCAATTACTAGCATTTAATTTGAATTGTATTTTTCATTGTGATATTTGTTATAAATTGTTTTTAATTTTTATGCTGTTGTAATTACAGCCATTGTAAATGAGATTATCATATATTGATTACTAGAATCTACTGTAAGAACTAAAAACCAATGCAAAAAAAATATAGGGTCAATTGCATGACTACCCCTGTTTTGAGGTGCAATTGCTCGTTTGTCCTCTTTTTTTTAAACTTTATTCCGTGGAGCGGACTTAATGTTGTTAAGTACAGGTGAAAAAGAGCCCTCGACATGAGTGACCCGAGAATCAATCTAATTTTTTTATAGACTTATTGTCTATTTATCTTGGACAAATGATAATATTTATTTTGTATAAATTCAAAGTACATATTTTGCAAGCATAATATTTGTAAATAGTATCTAAGCACAATATTTGCACAATATATTTACAAATGATGAGAATACAAGCAGAGTAGCCATCCCGACAGTCCCGCTGGGGCAAGCCCACCCAAAGCTGCTCCTATGGGCCCGCTCGCGCCGCCCGCGCAGCCGCGACGCCCGGCCGCGTCGCCCGGCTCTGCGCTCGCCTGACGCTCGTGGCGCCATGCGACGCCGCGCCTCCAGGCCCTGCGCTCACCCGACGCCCGCGTCGCCACGTCGCCCTGCGCTCGAGCGACGCCCGCGCTGCCACGCATCCCGGCCATGCGCTCGTCCGCCGCTCGCGGCGCCACGCGCCGCCGCGACACTGGGCCTGCATTCGCTCGACGCTCGCGCAGCCACGCCTCCCGACGGCCTGAACCCTAACCCTACATGAACGCGAAGAATCGAAGGGGAAGAAGAGTTGGGTCGGGAGTCGGGTCGTACCAGATACACAGAGAGAAGAAACTGGGGCTCTGGAGGATGAGGGGTAGTATAATCTTTAGCCACTTTTTTCTTTTTTTCAAATATTTTTTAATTCATTATTCTCCATAAGATGATGGCATCCAAAAATAAGGGCAATGGGACCTTCCAATTCGAGTAACAGAGGCAAACTTATAAAGTTAAAAAAAGAGACAAACAAGCACTTGGATCTTAAAACAGGTGCAGTCATGAATGTCTCTAGGGACACAAGCTGGAGTACGTTATGCAAGATCACAATTGAAACTTTTCTTCATTTTCTTTATTAATCATGATCTGGATTCCAAAATCATCTTTAACGGATCGATGAGTAGAATACCGCCTGCATAGTTCGAAGCTTGCGGCAGTCTGGTTCTAGCTGTTCGACTGCCGGTTGTTGTTTCTCTCCAATTGTTGCATGGTTCCAAAATCCTCTTTAATGTACTCGATGGCAATGTGTCAAAGTTTGGTGTTCGTCTAGGTGTTGTTTCTCTCCAATTGTTGTCCCATCGTCATGAACTGACTGGTCTGCCACAGATGCGATTCGACTGCCGGTTACGTTGCTGTACGATTTGTCATCTGTTGGTCTGCCAGTTACAACCGATTTCCATTCCCCGCATGCCGATATACACTTCTCTGTTTTGTGGTTAACAGAGTATAGGTGCCAATGGTTTAGTAAATAAAAAAAAAGCAATTTTTTATCGTGGGACATCGCGAAAACAATAAATCGGCCGCAACACACCGTCAACGTTGGCTTTTGTTGCATACCATTACAAAATCATGTCTATTTGCTGCAACACACCGTACTTATTATTTTATTCATTTCGCAAGTTTCTGCATAGAGAAGGCTAGGCAAATGTCATTTATACCCTCGTCTTTAATCTCATGACTAACAGGCCATGGGAGCAGAAGTTGACTGGCCATTGGAGAAAAAACAAGGGGCCGAGCTCCCCGGCGGCGCACGGCCAGCCCAGGGCGAGCTCCCCGGCGGTGCGTGGCCAGCCCAGGGGCGAGCTCCCCGGTGGCGCGCGGCCATCCCAGGGCGAGCTCCCTGACGGCGCGCGGCTAGCCCGGGCGAGCTCCCCGGCGGTGAAGAAAGGCGGCGACAATGTGTTATAGCAAATATTGGTGACGAGCTGGAGGTGAAAGACGAGGGCAATTAGGACATTTTCCCTACCTTCTCTTTCTTCAAAACTGAGAAAAGAATAAAATACTCGGTGCAGTGTGTCTGGGCAAACAATCACGAATTTACGGTGCCTTTGGGCAAACTCTCCCGTTGGTGGTGTGTGACGGCCAATTAGGGGTTTTTCCGGTGTCCTGTGGCAAAAATCGCCTAAAAAATGTGCACTTATATTTGTTTTTTATCTTTTTATAATAAATAAATATATATAACAGCAAAAATCATTTAACGGCTTGGTAGGATATTTAAAGGCATTCAAAATGAATATGGATACTGTGCCCTCTTGTTTTTCATGCCTTTCTCATTAGAGACTAATTGAATTGGAGTTGAAATGCGTGACAAAACTTATTGAGGTTATCATATGGCACGCGTTCTGCCCCTATGAATATATGCAACTCCATCAGGTGCATAGGTGAGGGCTATGACTTCATGTGACCGTCCTATGAAAAAAATACTCATTCATCCGTCAACACTAGTTCCACATTTATGATTGAGAATTTGGAGGAAATCAAATATAGATCCATGTCCTTATAAAAACTATTTCGATTCCATAGGTCCAAGAGCGATTCAAATGACTGATCAATTATGGCCTAGTTTGGATACAATTAAAATCTGATTATAGCGGGCCAATCATGATAATCCTGCCAAATAAGTGCTTGTCATAATGGATGTAATATGAGGTGTAGGTTGAGCTAGAAATGAGAGGCACTGTATCGGCTTATGACCAAGAGTTAGGGGACGAGCCTCACTTTGCTATCCCATTACATATTCAACACTTCTCCTTTGCTTTGTGGGCTCTTTAATTAAAGCCACACCGAGCATTGCCCTTCACCGGATGCCGCCGACGATATGCTACCGAGCTTGAGTAGGTACAATGGTTGATTTATTTTTACTATGATAGGAAGAAATATATATAGGTTTCATTTCATATAGATTTTATTGGTTTGGATTCGATTAGAGATGGTTTGGATTGTGTTTAGAGTTATAGAGTTATATAGAGGGTGTTTGGAACTGCTCTACTCTAGCTTTTGCCCCTCCACTCTATCAACTCCACTATGGAGCAGTTTCACCTTAAAGTTCGTGGAGCAAGTGATACTATTTAGCACACAACCTAACTCCAACTCCAAGAATGAGTTATTTTCCTACAAATGGTCTATTATGCCACATATTTATGTTTATTTATCGCTACTCAGCACATGTGTTAGTGTTTACTATGGTTCCAATTTTCTTCTCTTTTAATTTTATTGGAAATAAAAAGTTGAATAATAAAAAAGCTAAAGAATTTGACCATACACCACTTAAGGACCAAAGCCGACCAGCCCAGCTGGCCATGCGTGCTCGTGCTCCGGCAAAGGTGGCTAATTACTTATCTACTCAGTGTGGGAGTATAAAATTCAAAAGCCTATAGCACCGTCTCTTAAAGGTGCTCAAGAAAAAAACATAAAATTGATCCTCAGCTGACCTTTTTCTTGGAGCGGAGTTTGTGAAGCTGAAAATGTTTGGAACGGGGAGCTAGAGCGGAGAAAAAAAATGAGAGGGGAGATCCTAAACAACCTATAGATTCTACTGTCAACTCATGTGTTGTGCACTCCCTGAATCCATACCGATAGATTTTGTTGATTTCAATTCTATTTGCATATGGTTTATAGATAAATTCTACTTTCTTACAAATAAATTTATGTGTTGTGTGCTCGCTGAAAATTTAAAAATAGATTTTATTCTGTTTTAGTTAAGCACCTCTCCTTTGCGCCCCACCTAAGGCACAAGCAGATTGTCTTTGTTTAGGGTAAAATCCTCTAACAACCATACCGGATCCTCTACCCCCCCCAGGATCCTCTTATACTTTCTGAGACCCCACTTTAGTATTAGTACAACAGTTTTTGTTTTTTCATGACCATGCATTGCATGTATATCATTAAGAAGGAAATAGAGTTCTTACATTGGTAAGCATCGTTCTCGTTCGGCCTTGAATGCGAGCGGCACACTACAGTTCTAAGCAAGGCCTTTTTTTTTGGGCAAAACAAATGTACGTGGCAATGGCATTGCTTCACACGATTCATGTTACCGCTACTGCAGGGTTTGATTTGTCTCCGAGGGATTAATTGTATCCGCTTCCTGTGTCTGTTTGATTTGTCTTCTGCTGTTGGTTTGTACTCGGCGATCTGCCTGTCAGTTTGCTTGTTCCCATTGGGTTCAACCCGCCGCGTGGTGACCTGCATTGCTTTGTTTCGTGCTTAACAGAAGAACTGCCGAATGCGTAGTGTATACTTATATTTGAATATTTTAGATTAAAAATAATTATATATTATTACAGAAAAGACCGTTTAATAGCTACTTGTGAAATCGATCTGAAGGACATTCCTAATTCATTAATAGTTTGTACTTTCAAATTTCATTCCTTTTCTACGAATCAAAAGGAACACGGGTACTATGCCCTCTAGATTCTCATGCTTTTCTTGTTAGAGACTAACCGACAAGGACAAATATGTTTGATGGAACGAGGAAAGGTCATTTGAAAACACATAGTATGTGAACACTATATACATATCGTTGTTTGTACGCTCGGCTCGTGGGCAGTGCAGTGCGAAAGCAGCAACAGGCTGCTAGCTGCTGCTGAACTGAGTGCCCGCATGGTTTGTTTGACATGACGAGCCAGTTGACGACGGAAGCTCAGAACAACATGACATGCGGTGGTTGCTTTTTGGCTGCTCACCTCGCGGTTGGGTGCATGTTTTTGGCTCTCCCTGCAGCTGCCGGTTCTGGCTTCTGTACTACTGTGCCGTTTGGGGAGTATATACATATTCACACATATAGGAGAACGTTGTAATCTGTATCACTTTCAGGTGGACCTTATCTCTGCCCGTTTGTGCCCCAAAAGTTATATTCCCATCGTTTCATCGTGGCCATGATTCCGAATGGCCCGTCACTATGGGAAACGGGAGCTTTACCGAGTGCCGTAAACTTTGCTGAGTGGAAAAATGTCGGGCACTCGGCAAAGAGTCTTTGCCGAGTTCTAGATCTTTGCCGAGTGCTAACAGTAAGACACTCGGCAAAATCTGCTCTTTGACCGAGCGCCAACAGGAAGGCACTCGGCAAAGACACCTTTGCCGAGTGCCAAAATTCAGGCACTCGACAAAGAGCCCTTTGCCGAGTGTCTTTCTGTTGGCACTCGACAAATAGCAGACTTTGCCGAGTGTCTTCCTGTTGGCACTCGGCAAAGATATTTTTAACATTACATTTCGAGGCACTAAATGAACTCAAATAAAAAAATTTTCTACTACAAAATTGTATAACTTTTTGGGATCTATAAAGTTTATATTGGTTATTTTTTCATTTAAAAAATCGATAGTAAAGTTGTTTATAAAACCTACATCTCACTAATAGTTTCATAAACTATTAGAGAAGATATATAAGAATTGTGAACTATGTTAGAACCACCACATCGGATGAAAAAATAATCAAACAATCAAAATAAAGTTTATAGATCTTGATAAGTTATGAAATATTATAGTTCAAATTTTTTTTATTTGAGTTCATCTTGCCATACTAAACCTACGCGTGAATTTCAAAATTCAAAATTTAAATTTCGTAAACGATCTCGGATGAAAAAATATCCAAAACAAAGTTTGTAGATCTCAAAAAGTTATAAAACTTTATAGTTGACAACTTTTTTATTTGAGTTCATCTTACCATGCTAAACCTATGTGTAAATGTCTTAAATTTGAAATTCAAATTTTGTAAAATACCTCGACTGAAAAAACTTTCTAAACGAAAAGTGTAGGTCTCAAAAAGTTATGAAATATTATAGTTGACCACTTTTAGATTTAAATTCATTTATGCCCTCAAACAAGCTAATTAATCTCGGTTTACTATAGGATATGAGGAAATAAAACTAGTTATAGAGACATGTGACAGAGTAGTGCAGTGATTAAGGTAGGAGACACGCGAGACAGAGGTCACGAATTCGAATCCCACCGGATGTGAAGCGCACGATTTTTGCACGAAAAAAACCGCGACTTGCTCGGATTTTTTTCGGTGGGCCCCTCCTTAGATTTAAAATTTTTTTCTATTATTTTTGGATTTTTTTGGATTTTTAATTTCGCCGAGTGCCGGCCTTTGCCAAGTACCCGATAAAAGACACTCGGCAAAGACGCCTTTGCCGACCAATTTGTTGCCGAGTGTTACTCTCGGCAAAGCCTTTGCCGAGTGTTATTCGGTCTTTGCCGAGTGTCCGAGACACTCGGTAAAGAACCCGAATCCGGTAGTGCGTGTAACTAAAATGTATGCCACGTACTTCTATATCACACAGAAATCATTGATATCCGTGGAGTAATGCATGACGATCAAACGAGAGAAGCGATAATGAAAGCCTACGTGCCTTTGAAATCTTAGTATATATAGAAGCATGTCCATCCAGCTAGCTGGTTGTAGTTGGTCTCGGTATGAACATCATTCATCGTCACTCTAGCTAGCTCACCAATGAGGTCTTGGAGGAAGCCAACTGCAGAATCACTCTTGGAAGCATGATGATTTGATTTTAGTAGGTGCAAACACAAGACAGTTATATGGCTGGCGTGCATGGCGCGCATGGCGCTTGGATCCTTTGGCACGTCCCAGTGTGTTGGACGGTGTGGTGGACTGAAACCGAAAAAAGAGCATCACCGAATCAAAACGGACAGTTTTAAAAAATGAGCATAACCAGTGACTGCGTCGAAATGGACACTGAACTTGGAAAGGAGACTTGATAGGACATGCATGTCAAAACACTTTGTGGCTTGTGTTGTTGTTTCTTTGACTTCACAAGTCCAGAATGCAAGATAGCATCCACGGAAGTATTGGGTCATTTGTGTCTAAAACTAAATTCAGCTTGTAGTGTCCATGGGTTGATTAGTGTAGTTCCAACCAATAAACTAAGCCATAATTTTCATACTTGCCATGTCATGCAAGTAGACAATGCACATAAACTATATTATCAATAGATGTTTTTTTGTTGAAAATCATTTTTCAGCCAATTCATTGTATTCTGTCTACTATAATCCACCTATTACACATCTTCATGTCTTTTTGGTTTCTATGTAGACATAGTTTCTTGTAAAAAAACATTTTCTTCTCTCTTCTCTTTAATCTATCTATATCTTCTATAAGATAAAACCCCATTAAGCTATTTCTCTATCTTCTCCTTGCACAACATCAGCAATTTTCAATTACCCAAACGCCAAAGCACCGAACGGATCCGGTTCGCCAGTACTGCCCCCGTTCCCATTCGCAAATCACAACTGAAGCATCAGATGCAAAGGCCGAAGGGTCCTGAAACTCAAGCATCGACACCTGCGTTTCGATTTGAAACCGAAAATCTCCCCCTATAAAATGGAAAGTTTGCACATAGATCAGTCGTTGTATCGCCGTCGTCTCCACCACCCTTCTCCATCATCTCTACATTTGCCGCCAAGGCGCGGCGGCCTGCAGGCTACAGCTCCTACGACATCGAGCCCCAGAATCGTGTCTACAGCGGGGGCCTCGGAGGAAGCTGATTTTTTTGTTAGATAATGGATAAAAAATATCCGGCCTCTACGTCCAGGAATATACACAGTCAATTATTACAATTTTTGGAAAAAATAAAGAGGCAGCCATAGTCTTAAGGTCGACCAGGACGCTAAAACAAACAATATAAATGTGTTTAAGAGTGCGTCCCTGGCTGCCTCGTCACGCTGTAACTGGGCCCAAGAGCGTAACCAATATACTTCCCTGAAAATTACCTACATGATAGAGTTAGTTTTTATTTTATTAAAAATAATATCATTACGGCATCTTCAGATAGCCCAGCATATAGCTGCCACCCCAACCCAAATCAGCTTTCTAATCCTTTTATTTTGATTAGTAAGCCAAGTACCGAACATATGGCTTATGAATCTTGGTTGGTTCAAACTAGTAGCAAAAAAGATAATTCTCTATATCATTTTGGCAAGAGGAAATGCATTTCTGACTCTCTTTTCAATTTTTCCTAACAAGGTTGTCTTTGGTTAAGACGACATCCCTTTGTAGGAACCAGAGAAAGATTTTAATTTTGAGAGAAATTTTTATCTTCCAGATCTTTCTACGACGAAAAGGTGGTTGTGAATCGATAAGGTGGAGATACATAGATCGAACAGTAAATAACTCTGATTTGGTTAGGTTTCATCTAAAGTAATCCGAACCTTCCACCAATTCAATATTTGATATCCGTGCTACTAGATTTAGCCATTGTGTAAGTTTATTATCCACCAGAGCCCTTCTAAAGGAGATGTTTAAAGGGCTTGTGGCCATCATTTTCGATACGGTCGCATGGGGGTTACGCATAATATTATATATGGATGGATATTTAACTTTTAGAGGCTTATCTCCTACCCATGTATCATCCCAGAACCTAGTGTAGGTTCCATCTTTAATATTAAAGGAACCTTTAGCCAACACCTCATTTTTGATATGCATGAGGCCTCTCCAAAAATGAGAATCATTAGGTTTGGCTGCCACTTGAGTGAGGGTTTTAGACCTTAGGTATTTATTTCTTAGAAGAGATTGCCACATGCCATCTGTATTGAGCAAGTTAACCAACCATTTGGCTAGTAGGCACTTATTTTGTAATTGTAAATTTAAGATACCTAGGCCCCCTTGGTCCTTAGGACGACATAGGATGTCCCATTTGGCAAGTCGATAACTATATTTGTCTGAAGAGCCTTGCCAAAAGAACCTTGATCTAAAATGATCCAGGTTTTTAATGACTCCCTTAGGGATCTCAAAGAAGGACATCATAAATATGGGTAGTCTGCTTAAAACTGAATTAAGCAGAATGAGTCTTCCCCCATAAGATAGGTGTTTCACTTTCGAACAGGAGAGTTTCTGTTGAAAATGCTCTTCCACCTTTCTCCATTTGAAATTCAGGAGTTGTCTATGGTGCATCGGGATCCCTATATATCTAAAAGGATATTCCCCTGCGTTGCATCCAAAGAGACTAGTATAATAGGATTCCATCTCTTTAGCAGCACCATAGCAAAAGATTTCGCTCTTGTGGAAGTTGATCTTGAGCCCAGATAATTGCTCAAAAGCGCATAGCAACAGTTTTAGATTCTGTGCTTGTTTTGGGTCGTGATCTATGAAGATAATGGTGTCATCTGCATATTGTAGTATAGACAGACCATCATCTATAAGGTGGGGAATGACTCCTCTTATCTGACCATCGGCTTTTGCTCTATTTATAAGAAGAGCTAGCATATCAGCGATGATGTTAAATAAGATCAGTGACATAGGATCACCTTGTCGGAGTCCACGGTTGGTTTGGAAGTAGGGTCCTACGTCATCATTGACTTTAATTCGCACACTTCCTCCGGAGACCATGGTTTCAATCTACCTACACCATTTGGGGGAGAAACCCTTCATACGAAGTGTTTGTTGTAGGAAGGACCACTTCACCTTGTCGTATGCCTTTTCAAAGTCAATTTTGAAAATGACACCGTCTCTTTTTTTGGTGTGTAGTTCATGGACGGTTTCGTGTAGGATTACGACCCCTTCCATTATGTTTCTGCCCGGCATAAAGGCAGTCTGCGTAGGCCTTACCACTGTTTTAGCTATCATATTTAGCCTATTTGTGCCAACTTTAGTGAATATCTTAAAACTCACATTAAGTACATAAATCGACCTGTATTGCTGAATTCTCATGGCATTATGCACTTTTGGAATTAAGATGATAATGCCAAAATTCAGGCTGTAGAGATCTAGAGCTTCCTTATGCAGCTCTGTAAATAGGGGTAGAAGATCCTCTTTGATGACTTCCCAAAACACCTGATAGAATTCCGCAGGAAATCCATTCAGTCCTGGAGCTTTATTATGCTCCATTTGAAAAACTACATCCCGCACTTCAGATTCAGTGAACGGGTTAATGAGGATATCATTTTCTTCTAGGGATACCTGTGGGATATCCAGGTTTTGATCTTCCACAAGGGAGATATCTGAATTTACCGGAGGGCCAAAGAGGTCTTTATAATAAGATGTAATGTGAGCCTTGAGACGATCATCGCCCACCACAACTCCTTGATCATCTTCAAGTTTATAGATATGTTGTTTGCGATGCTTCCCATTGGCCACGAGATGAAAGAACCGAGTATTCGCGTCCCCTTCCAAAAGGGTTTTGACTTTGGCTCGCTCATACCATTTTAGTTCTTTCTCTCTCAGAAGGCTGACTAAACGCTCTTTTAGATAATGTTTCAGATTAATTTCTTGATCCGATAAGGGAGTGTTCTTAGCCTTCTTATTGAGATTTTCTAAGCTAGCTAGCAGGGTCTTTTTTTCTTTTCTGTTTGACCCTGCAGTGTGTTTTGCCCAGCCTCTTAGATATTGTCTAAGCCTGCGGATCTTGAATTGCCAACGTTCCAGCGGGGTGGATCTGGAACATGGAGATTGCCAATTATTTGCAACCATGTTATAAAATCCATCACGTAGCAACCATCCTCTCTCAAATTTGAAAGGACGGTTCTGGGTTTGGTGAGTCGAAGCTCCTGTGTTAAGAACTAGGGGTGTATGATCAGAAATATTTCTGTCTCTATTTTCGACTGTCGTCAGCGGGAACAGGATCTCAAATTCAGTGCTAACGAGAACTCTATCCAACTTTTCAAAGATTGGGTTATCCCTGGCCCCGCTCAAGTATACTGGCATCCTGACATCCTAATCTCTTTTAGATCAAGAGATTCGATGACAACATTAAAAAGATTAGGCCATTTAGGATCGAAATCCCCTGAACTCTTATCCTCTGGCGATCGCATTATATTGAAATCACCTCCTATCATATATGGAAGTGTTTCTTTGGAGCATGTGTTGGCGAGTTCCACTAGGAAAGCACTTTTATTTTGGGGTTGTGCTGGCCCATAAACGGAATATAGCACAAACTTGGAGTCATTTGATTTAATTCTAAGGGTGAATTTTACATAAAAATCTCCCTCGTCAATGGCTCCAATGTCGAAAACATTCAGGTCCACACCTAGAAGGATGCCCCCTGATCTACCATGTGGCGCCATGGTATGCCAAAGAAAGTCCTGTCCTCCACAAAGATTTTTGAGGACATGATCCGGGAAGAAATCTCGGCCAGACTCGGAGAGAGCAATAAAATTAATTCACTCTTCCTTAACTAGTTCTGCCAAGAACCTGTGTTTAGCCAAGTCTGCTAGACCTCTGCTATTCCAGAAGACCCCTTTCATTTTATAATAATTTTTGAGGGGTTTTTTGGTTTCTTGGGGAGTTTGCCATTATGTATATTTTTGGCATTATTATATTTTTTCTTGCGACGGAGTGGAGAGAGATCTGTGATTTGATTGTTCTCCGCATCCATTGAATCCTCATTTAGATATCCACAGGCGTGGCTGAGAATTTCATCAAGATGGTTTTCCTGCTCTTCATCACTATCGTTGTTTGGAGCTTTATTTTTAGAGAAAACCTTCTTTTGTTTGGCACTTAGAATCAACCTGTCTACCTTTAAATTTTTAATATTTACTACAGCAGAGGAACCTAGGTTGATGCCTACCCTACCAAGGTTTGAAATAACTTTTGAATCTACAAAACTGGTGAAAGAATTACCTAGGAATTCGAGGTTCTTCTTGGCAGTCAACCGTTCCGCCTTGTGCAGGGTATGCACATCAGCCGTCGCCGCGTTCCTAGAGCTTCGACGCGGTGTTTTGATGGGAGTAGCCATAGGCACAGGTTTGGTGAGACCCACAGCTGGGATGATCACCAAACGGGCACCTACGAGCGAGGGCGAAGCCGGTGGAACAACGCAGGTGGCCGGCAGTGCAGTGTCATCGTCTGGCGTCGGCGCGGTCGGCGAAGAGGTGGCATCATCGGGGGATGGAGCAGCCACGGTTGGGGGCATCATCCTAGTGGGCTCCTTAGAGGTATACCCCTCTCCCATATTTGAAGCAAGCTGCAGTGTAGCAGACAAAGAGAGCACCACAACCGGCTTAGCGCCCGACACGTACTCAGTAGCCCCGGCCACCGGCTCAGGAGTGGCCCGGCCAGCCGTGGCGTCCTCCATTGCCGGCTGCACATCATGGGCTCCTAGGCTGGTGGGGGGCGTGTGGCATTGTTGAGCCCTCCGTACCGGCCACGACCTCAGCCCACGTAGGAAGGAAGGTCTCCCGGGGTAGCGTGGATGGTTGGGGGGGAGGGTGGTGTAGACCCCATCACCCCATGCTGACCCTCAGGAGCGTCGAAGAGGGAGGCAAAGGGTGATGTAGAGCCTCCCAATCCAGACTAGACCTCCTTGATGATGTCCTCTACTTGGTCATGTCAGTTTACATACGTTGGAAGCACAAAAACAGGAGTAAGATTATTAGAAGAAACAATAGCATTATAAGCTACCAGCTCTTCTTCTGTCGGGGAGGAGTAGGACTTCATTGCAAGCCCATCATTAGACTCCAGCATAACCTTTAGACTAATCTCATCCAGCAGCTGATCGCATGCCAAGTCCAGACTCGCATCCACTAAGGCAACTTGCTTCTGAGGGGGTATGTCCTGGATTGGTACCGAGGAGCTGGCAGGCGCCGTGTAATTAGCAATGTCACTGGCAGGGTTGGCATCCTCTGCATCTTCCATCTCCCTATCACCATCATCCATGCCATTTCCTCCATCATCACCCAATAAATCATCATTCTCTGGGTTGAAGGCATCATTCTAAATTACTTCATCAGGTTTAAAGTATAGGCGGCAAATGCTGCTATCGGCACAAACATCAGCCAGTTTAGGAATCTTTTTAATATCCAGAACCGCCACTCTAATACAAATCTAACCGGTTGCTCGGAGGTGAGCCATATCAACCTTCTGTGTCACCCCAATAATAGAGCCGACTGCCCACAGAGGAATAAAAGAGCAAAGCACCCGAGGTACTTTGTTGACTGTCACCCAAACTTGCTCCAATACTTTTATGGGTTGTACATCATCAATGAATTCCTCGAAGACAATAGTGCCCTCCTTGTTTTTCGTGGTGAAAGTGAGAATTGCAATCATTCGCTCTAGCTCTTCCTTGATAGGAAAAGGGACGACAAAAGATTTCGCCCCTTGCTCTTGCACATCCC
The DNA here is from genome assembly GCA_023333625.1 of Bothriochloa decipiens. Lineage (NCBI taxonomy): Eukaryota > Viridiplantae > Streptophyta > Magnoliopsida > Poales > Poaceae > Bothriochloa > Bothriochloa decipiens. The sequence continues at coordinate 42,061 of JALGXP010000077.1, forward strand.
ACTCCCAACAAATTGGGATGAGGGGGCAGCTCTGACTGCAACAGCTTGGCAGATACATCACCCGCCTCCACAATGATAAGAGATGCAACTTACGAGTGGGTTGGCATGACAATTTGATTGTGTCTTGCAGCCTGGATCTGAAAGAAGCCCAAACCATCATCAGCAGCACCATAGTATGCCACGGTAGGTTTCGGGCCTCGAAGCAGTGGGCATTGATTCGTAAAGTGCTCCTCTGTGCAGATGGTGCATTCTAGCTCTTAGGCTTGCCCTAATCATCCTCCATTGCACTTCCAGCAGGTTCTTGAGTGGTGGCATTATTGTTGCCACCACGGCCTTGCCCCCCCGCGTGCTTGAATTGCCCTTGTGCTGCACGGGGTTTTGCAGCCGTAGCTGCCGCTTCGGATGTGGTTGCTCCGTCGAGGTTGGCCGCCGGTCGTGTTCCCCCGCGACCACGGCCGCAGCCACCGGTGCCATCTCTAGCCGCCAGCTGAGTAGCCCCACGCCAACCGCCGTGGGCGTCAGGATGGAGTGGTCCACCATGGCCAGCGTGGCCACGTCCAGGGTCGATGCGCCCTTGATCGGCGGTGGGGATCCTTCCTCGATCCGACGGAGCACCGCGTCCAGGGGCGCCCGGCCCCGAGAGCGATTCCCAGCACTGCCCGCCATTAGCACGTCTATGTAGGAGGGACGAGATGTGGCGGCGGCGAGGAAGAGAGTCGGGTTAACGAGATGACGATTAGGTCTTCATACGGCGATCTGCTTCTCGGTGCCCATAACCGGTCCGGTCGTGTTATGGAGAGCCTGGGCCCGCGTTAGGTTGCTCTGGTCGAGTCGAACCGGGGACGGACCAGGAGCCTTGGACCGGTGTTTCAAATTTTGAAGTGCCGATGAACGTGGATCGTCCTCGCGTGGATCACGGCACCGCCGTTCCGGGGCGCCTGAGAGGAGCACCGGCAGGATCAGGTCAGCGAGCGACATCGGCGGCGTGACGCGCTGCGGGGGAAGCGGACCTTTCCACAGTCCCTTCCATGGTGCCTTGATGGTTGGGAGACGGTCCCAGAGGCGAACGGCTCGGCGTCGCACCCTTGGCTGCCACTTGCCGATCCTGGGAGATCGCCGGTGATGCGGCCGCCATTGCCCGGAGGATCGACCGCGAGCAGCCCTGCGATGAAGCCTCAGCATCTCCCAAATCCTCACATTCCGAATCGGAATCGGAATCCCAGAACCTTCTGGATCCTCGGTTGAATGCTTGTCGCATAGGCTGAAACCTTTCCCCGGGGGGCCCCCCCCCCCACACAAGATGCATCTTGTTGTTACCCAACCGGTTCTGCCTTAGCGGCAATGCATCAAAATGTAATATATATTCTATACTTCAATGATTTGAAGCAATACATAGCACATCTCTCTGTTTTAATCTAATTACAATTAAATAAAATTCTACTGTATACTGATGGCAACATGGGGGAAATCCACCTAGTTCTAATTATAATACACGTCGCCAGTTTAGGTACTTGAAACTAATTAATATCATAGGATCCATAGGTTTCTATGTAGGCATAGTTTCTTGTTTGAAAAAAACATTGCTGTCTCTTGATCTTCTCTTTAATTCTAATACCACGTCACCATTTTAGATACTTGACACTCTAATTAATATCATAGGAACCATCTGAATCATCCTAGTAGAGTTAATTTACAGTCTGCTGGTATTGGCGTAACGATAATGGCCCTTGCAAGTCAATAGGTGCATTAGGGGTATACAAGTCATTCAAGATCACACATAAATTGGCCGGATGTGTTGACAAATGCATGACAAACGAGATAAGTAAATGAAAGCTCTACATTTGACTTGACAAATGCATGACAACTGCAGTGCATTTGTGCTGTTATATATGACTGGAATTGCCAATGCAAGGCGGAATGCATGTACCTGTTACACAGAAATTGTTCACATGAGTGCAGTAATGCATGGTTAATGAGAAATGATAATGAAACCGCACGTGCCTATATATCCTAGCTATATATGCAATGCTAACTAATATATGAATATGTGGTTCTGGGTTCTAGCGGGTGTGTATCAATATTGTTCGGCTTCACTCTAGCCACCAATGAGATTTTGGAGGAGGACAAATGCACACTACGCAAAACAATCCAGCATCGATACAGTATTACTGCCTGTTGTACTAGAGACAACCATGATAATTGCAGCTGTTTCCTAAGTTTAGGATACAACAAGGTCAGGAAACACTATTTACCTGGCAGCGAGGGCACAAGTTTAAAAACAACTATTTACCTGGTGGTGAGGGCACGATTTGTTGTTAGCTAAAGCACAACTATTAGTGATATATCACTGCACGGTCTAATCCACAGACCATTAGTAATAAGTGTCATATCAATGCCGGCTAATGATGCGACTTGGCAGTCGCTGCCGTATGAATCCACTACCCGGTAATTACTGATAGCTGGATTTTCTGCTGACCAACAATGTCCTCTACTGTTTGACCAACTTAAACATCAATTGATTGATTATCCACCATTTATCCCACCCACTACTATTTCCTGTAGCTATAAGATCAGCGTCTGGCTGCCCCACAAGCCAACTGTTAAAAGCTGGGACTATGAGTTGTATGATAATATAGGGTATAGTTAGAGTAGGACTCTTTAAACCGTCCACCTAAAAATGAGAGGAGTGCTACTGTTGTAACTATCACATCATAGCGATAGGTTTGTAGGAGGGTGGCGACATGTTGCCGGGACTCTAAAGTGGCCAATGTTGCTGGTATTAGGGAGGAGCGCACATAGTCATGCCTGAGGGACGTAGGCTTCCGTTGAACACCGTTAACAAATATTGTGTCTCTGGTGCCGTCTCTGATCTTGCAGGTTCATCTCGGTAGATGTAGTAGATGCTTCTATACGTGGAGATTAACTTACAACTTATGCTGATGTGAGGATTAATTTCTAACAGAAGGGGTGCTCAGCGCCAGATGACGTGGGTGTCCGGCGGCCGTGGAGAGGCAACATGGAAGAGAGTCGTTAGGGGAAAGGAAGATGCCGGAGGGAGATCCAGACTACTGATACCATCTAGAAAGGTTTGGGGAATCACGGCACGGCACATCTTGTTGGGGGTGCCTTCATATGTATAGCCATGTACATGAGGAGATAATACAAGTACAATAGGCTTATACAATAATTCTAATATGCATACTAAGCAAAGAATCTCTAATGGCTCACCGTCCGTGCACTCCCAGAATGCTTGTAAGAGGTCTTGTTCACAAATGTTTGATAGAAAATACAGTTGAAAATGTAACAAGCATCGTATTACGTCGGCACTACTTTATAAGAATTTGCAAGATCTATGAGATGACCTACCACACTATGTGCGAATCACAAAACATCATATTGTTCAGTGGCCGGACATATGTTATTGCGTCGTACGTGTCCAATAGAGTGAGCCCATGCCCAACTTGAGAAAACCCACACATGCTGCACTCCTAACAGGTCACATGAGATGCTAATGGAACTTTTAATAAGATCTTTCATCTATATGAAATGTGGTAGTTTCCACTTGAAATGTGGTAGTTTTTGCAGGGGGTTGTGATTAGGGTTGGCATGGTTTGTTATTAAGGATTATGCAAGAATTGTGATTAGGCACTCGACATCTCGAGCAGCAACCATATGGTGCTTGCCACATAAGACACACGTGTTGTGGGAGATTGCAAGCCGGCTGCACTTGCCGACAAGCTGATCCATGACTCATCATAAGGTCACACGAAAGGAAGGGGGAAAAAATCTTATGGTGGTTCTGATGACGATGGCAGGGCAAACCCTCACAAATGGAGTTCCGCCAAAGCAATCCTGCCAGAAGAGGTGCGGGAGACCATCTGCCTTGAGTTCTTGGTTGTTCCTTGCACTACAGCAGACGCAAATATCCGGCACCAGGACGGGAGGAAACGTAGAGTCGTAGAGGTAGCTGTCTGAAACTGATGCTGTGGAGGAACTTCTGACCTGCAATATAAGGAAACCTGCTAGATGAACAAAACAGTTTCTGCCGAGGCCTTCTCTATGTCGTGTGGCAGCCGGACAGCGAATGTCGCTTCTGCCGAGATTGGCCCATGCCATGGATCCTTTAAATGTTATACAAGAAGGCGATTGTTGGAGGCCGTTTTCAGGTGGGCGGTAGTCCATGTAAATGAGATTACCTTAAATGAATTATTGAAATCACTTATGAGCTGAAAATGAATCATCCCGAAAGATATGGTATCACAGTTTCTGTGTTTCACAAGGCTCAATTTGTTCTACCTTTAATAATGTAGTAGGAACCAGCCAAGCAATCTCAAAATCACTCCCGGAACACAGTGTTATTCATAATGTACCGTGATGGAAGGCTCAGATTATCTGGTATATCCCTGTATGTAGTTCACTCATACGTTCTACGGAGCGGAGCACTAGCTTGGCACCATCATGTCTCAGCGTCCAAATGCACCTTAGCCAATGCAGTTAGAGTGTCAAGTGTCCACCCCTGTTGTTGTCAGGTGCCGAGAGCTAACTCCCTCCATGTGACTAGTTCACTTTACCTACAGACTACATCTGTCACCATAGAACTTACGGTTGATGTGCACGTGGCAGAGGTAATCAACAGGGAGGTTGCAGAGGTTCAGTGAACCATGTGAACTGATTATGGTGTAGAGAATACAATAATCATGTGTTGAATGTACATGTAACTCTTTGATGTTTCCATTACATATAGATTTTTTTTCACAAAAGTAGCATGCTTAAGCGAGGATTATGTACGTTAGGATTCGTCTAGCTGTTGTTTCTCCGTTTGCACGGAAACTTCATTTCAGTTGGTCAGATCATCCTCTACAGTCATCAATTGTCTGTCTTGTCACCTGGACCGCCTCCTCGCCATTCCTGTTGCCGCCTCTGCACGAATAGATTCGTTTTCCTGGGATTCAACGCGCGCCTACTTCTCTGTTTGATCCATCTTCTGTTTGTTCGGATACATACGACCATCTTGTGCTGCTCGTTGCAATCCGATTCAACTCGGTGCATGCTGATCTGAGATGCTCTGCATTGTGCTTAACAGAGTATCGGCTGACTGCAGATTAAAAATATGTACTTATTTATGTCCCTCTTAGATAAACAGTAAATATGTTTAGGAAACATCATTTGTAAAAAAGTTCTGCCAAGCCAATTAGTAGTTCGATGATAATTTGTTCTTCTAGATTCCATTTCAGTTTGTACGTTGAGATTCCATTTCATTTTTGATTCCAAAGATTGGGGCACTGTTCCCTCTAGATTTTCATGCTTTTTTACTTGAAATTAACTAAATTCGAGGTAGAATGCATGACAAACATCATCGTGGTCATGTACCACCCATTTCTCTCTATAAAAGTATGCACCTCCATTCTTTCATTTTTTGGGCTATGAGTAAATGGGACATTATATTTCTCCAAGGAAAACCACAAACAAATCTATGCACATTTCACATGAGATTTTAGAGTAAATCAAATGCAATCTCCGACTCGCTTGGCCTTTGTTGGCTAGGCAGCACCTAGATCGGAAGGCGATTCACAACTGGACATCGATAACCAAATTTTATAACTGGACTAGATGAGGAAAGAAGGGCACCGATCAGGATGATGACTGGTATATATAGCTTGATGTTTTTTCATGATTATATATTTTGTCCTCTGACTGTTTTATATATTCTAAAAGTTCATGGTTGTGAACTTGTGATTGGTTTAAGTTGTTACCACTTGGGGCATAACTGAATACCATTGCAATGTACTTCGCCTTAATAATCTCTGTGTGAGAGATTTGGGAGAAAGCAAATCTATGATTGCTTTTTGTGGACTTATTTGGGGATGATTTAAGGACGTGAAAGATTTCAGCGTCAGTTGACTTTGTGCTACTATAGTCTTGTACAGTTTGCTGAGAGTTCAATTACAGTGGATACAGTTTAGGGTGGTAAGGCTAAGACTCAATCAGCAATGAAGTTTAGCATGCTACTTTTTCTTATTTTGGTAACTACTAGCATTCTGAATTCAAATTGTATATTCCATGGTTGTGCTTGCAATAAAGTAGATGTAATTCGGTGTTATAGAGTGTGCTTCTTACACCAGTTAGAAATAATATTTTTAATTGGAATGACGGCAAAAATAGAAGGTGAAAAATAGAATAAATAATGTGCTTTGGCTTCATTCATTATTGGTCACAGACTGATATTGCACCTGATCAATACGGAGGACGACGCCTGTGCTACTGCACACAGGCAGGAGGTTTGGTCGTTGCACAAGGAAAATTGTTCATTTTTTTTGGAACCCATTGATGTGCAAAGGGTAAGTGAATTTGGCGACATGGAAGGCATTCATCCATTGGCATATGCAGTACACACAAGTGAATGCTTGGTTGCCCTTCTGCATTTATGTTGTGTTGCCCTGGTCACCCTATGTGTTGTCTGTTTCTTGTTGCTTTGCCAGCAGCAAGGGTTACAGAGGAATTTGGACATTTGAGAACAGTAAGTATTCGGTTACATTGTTGATGAGATTCTGTTGCCTGGATGTGAAAGATATTTTCTTCGTCTGTAAATGCTCACAGATTTGAGACCGTTAATCTGTTGTGTACAAGGTACTCTTAGTTGAGAGTTTTCGAAGAACATAAATTCTTCCTGTCCACGTTTTCAGTACAGGTCCGAATGTTTCTTTAAGGTGTGTATTTCCCCTGGGCCATTGATTGCCAAGAGCTACCACGTGGCCAGATGAAGCACCTAAGTCTTGAAGGTCAAGAATGACGATTCACTAGCTTCACTCACACTGATCTCATGCCCTTTCTATTTTGTTCAACCACATTTTGGCTAAACCACATTCATGCATGCGGAGTGTAGACTCTAGTGTACTATATATAGGTTCTAGGGTAATAGAACTGATTGTTGTTCAAAAATATCGGTGACAGTCTAATATGTACCGCATACAGGAACTGCATTTAGTGAGATTTTGGAGAAAACCAAATATATTATCCAAGACCATCTAGCTGTGCTAGAGTGCAGAATTACACCAACACTGTTGGAGATATATAGTTTGTTACTTTTCCCTTTTAGACGTAATGATCAAAGTAAAACAAAGTGTGGTGGTGCTGGTGTAAGAGAGTATAAACTTTTCCCTGCAAAAATCTAAGTGCAACCAGAATCCTGTTTGTAGCAGTAGTAGGCAGGTTAGAAGGTCACTCACATATTGTGTCATTTGGGGTTGGTCCCTGGGTTCAGCCCCCCAAGTCTTTTATTTTTTCGACTCACCCTCCCAAGTCCAGTCTGATTCAGTCCTCAACCATTCAGCCAGTCAGCCACCCACACCCACCACAGGCCTGTTTCGTTGGTTTACTCTCCGCGGCTTCCCCATCTTCCTCCATACTCATTAATGTGTTTGAATTTAATTTTGTGAGAAATATCCCATATTTACTTGAAGTATAACTCACCATGGGGGCTTTAGGGTCTCTACTGTCTTGTGTTGGCTGTGGCGCTGCTTCGGCCATGGCCAGCGTTCAATGCATGTCAGTTCACTGGCACCGGCATTCCGGAGTGTTGTGGGCTTGGTAAGGCCGTGCTTGTGCTCGTGCGAGTGCCTGTGTGCGTGCCACATTACAGTTTATTTGTTACACAAGGGTCAATTCTACCTTTAACAAGGATGTAGGAACCCCACATTGTATAGGGGGGAGGATGGTCGAATGTTTTTAAGGTCAATTAATCCGTATTTATTCTTGCCACCTATTTTGCATTGCGGCTTGACCAAAACCTCGTCCAATAGGTTTCATCCTGTGGTAAACCCTCGCCCCTCTTCCTTTTGGCATTGAGCGGGGATAGAGGGTCATGTGTGAATCCCCACATTTACCATGATGAAACCGGGTGTAATGGATGACCACAATGAAAACTATTTTCACCATCTTCTTGATTTTGATCTAGATTCAAAAACCATCTTGGTTTCTTTCCACCAGATCGATCAATATAATACTTCCTGCAAGTTCCAAGCGTGTGCGGCAAATTTGATTCTAGCACAAGGTGTATTGTTTTTGTTTCTGGGAGCGTGTGCAAAACATGCATCATTGGCACTGCTTCTACGGTGCAGAGAACTCTCACAGGTGTTAGATGTACATGTCATATTTTTTATGTTTGTTTTCCATTATACAAGGAGTTGAGTTTGTATTATGCTAATCCCGTACCTCAGCTTTTCTCTCTGATAACTTGTCTAGGTTCTGTTTCTTTCCTCGTGTGTCACATTTGCACGCACACCTCATCATTCCAGTTTGTCAGATCTTCGCCACCAATTGTTGTTACTTTCCTTCGTGTTGCTTCGGCTTGAGCATGTAACTCTGCACACAATATTCACCGCCCATCTGTTTGCTTGTTGTCTTGTATTTCGTGCTTAACAGAGCAACTACCGGTTGCATACTAAAAATATAGATATATTTGTATCTCTTTGGTAATAAGTAAACATTTTCAAGAAAGGATCATTTAACGGAGAGCTACCAAATTTGAATGGCATTTGAAATTCCATGGTAAGTCGTACTTTGGCATTCCATTTCTTTACTACAAATCAAAAGGAATAGGGGCACTGTGTCATCTAGTTTTTCATGCTTGCCCCATGAGATGAGCTGAATTCGGTCTGAAATGCATGACAAAATAGACTAAAGTTATCATATGGCATTCGTGTCTCTCTTCTATGCATCTCCCTTATTCAGTTCAGTGCTATATATATAACTGCCCTAGACGTTTCTCATAGGAACACTCGAGCATCCTTCAAAGCCATTTCACCCTTATTAGTGAGAGTTTGGAGTAAACCAAATGCAAACTCATATTCTTATATAGTCACTATTTCAGGCAATGATAGTCAGGTTGTGGATGATATGTAGCTCGTGTGTCCTTCAATATGCAGCAAACTAAATGCAACAAGGTTGCGACATGGAGAGGTGCTGCAAACTAAATGCAACACGGGCATAGACAACACGTAGTCCTACTTAGATTCGACGACCACATATGCGTGCTGCCAGTGCAGAACATTATTGGACCGATGGGTATGGGTCAAGGAACTGATGTGGTACATGACGACACTCATGCCGAATGCCCCTGAGCACAAGGCGCAGCATGCGATTCGGCTAGATAATTTCTACATTGTCGGTATGTATCTTATGGGTTTGGAATGTGATTGATGGCCTACTCAAAGCAAGAGATTTTGCTCGGTTCTTCTACACAACTATGTGAAGGATCGGGCAAATTCTGGGACTCCGAATCCGATTCGGGGTGTGAAGATCTAGGGGATGCCGAGGCCCTATCGCAGTGCATCGTCCAGCCGGTTCTTCGGCATGCGGCGGCGAAGACCTCAACAGCGGCCCCTCGGCCGAACCTGACATCCTCGGCAGCGACCTTACCGGTGGCGACGACAGCTCCTCCTTCATCCTCAAGGAGAGTCCAGGTGCCATGGAAGCGAATTTGGAAGGGACTGCTGCCTCCGCGTCGCATTACGCCGGCGGTGACCTTCGGTGACTACATCTTGCCGGCCCTGCAGTCTAGCACACGGAGCAGCCGTGGCTGTGATCCACTTTCTGTGGGGGTTCGAATTTTGAATCACCGGTCGGTCGGTGATGCGCCTGGGCAGATACGGCTCAACCAAGATAACGGGTCGTGGCGTCGAGTCTAATCCAACCTCCGGTTGAGCCTAACCAGGTTGCCAGTTCACGACCAAACCAACCTCACGGTATCACACCGCCACGGGGTTTAGAAGACCTAATCGACGCCTAATCAATCCTACAATCTTCCACGCCGCCGGTTCTATGCCGCCGTTCTCCTACCGCGACACGCTGATGGCGGGAGGCGACCAAGGAAGGAGATTTCGGGGCCGTGCTGCCCCTGGCCGTGGGGCGCCTTCTGATCGCCGCCGCGGTCGGGGTAGGGGTCCTCCTGCTGACGCCCATGGCCGTGGTCGCGATGATGGCCAAGGCCATGGTCGCGGTAATCGTGGGGGGCCGCCCCCTGCTAGTGCTGCTGGCCGCGGGGGCCCCCCACCTGCTAGAGTGGTCGGTACTGATGCCCGTGGTCGGGGTCGCAGGGATCCTAAACCTGCGGTCGGTGATGCTGAACATGGGCGCGATGGCACAACTGCGACCGATGTGGCAGCAGAGGGTGCACGAGGTCGCGTTGGTGCTCCTGGCGCACATGGAGAGGGGGTCGGTCAGCGCCCCTAGGGCGGAGGTCGCGGTCGTTTTGGCAACTACAAGGATTCACCTCTAATGCCACACTGCATGGTTGTAACACCACTAATTTGGTTGCCATAGGGGGTCATATTGCAACCTTTTCGTAAAATGGTAGCAATATGTGCCTATAATGCAATGAACTAAATGTGTTGCATTATGTGTTGTTAGTCGTTGCAATAGACATGTACTACTGCAACAAATTTAGAATTATGTTGCAATTAATTGGCTCTATTGCTATGGTACCTTGGAGTTGCATTAGTATTTATGTTCATTGCAATTACTTCATGTTATTGCAACTCCATTGAATTTGGTTGCTTTTACTCGTAAATATTGCTACGGTTGTTCTGTATTGCAACAATCTTTAGTGATGTTGCAATTGCTAGGTAGTTATTGTAGCAACAAGTCCGAATGGATGCAATAGAATGTTCTTATTGCCATAGTTTCTTGGTGTTGTAATAATCTTCTATGGCATTGCAATTGTTAGTTAATTATTGCAACTAGAATCCTAAATGGATGCAATATCACGTTAATATTGCAGCGAATTTTTATTTTTTGCGTTGCTATTGACTAATGTATTTGGTGGGCCTTTCTTTGTCTAGAGGACCCAGAAGCTTACGTGACATCATGTTGTTTAGAGATGCGTGTGGCTTTCTCCATCGATCGATCATCATCGTTTAGATCAAAGCGCCCTAGGAGGCCTGGCCCTAGGGTTGTCGAGCTATGCATCCGCACTAGGTCCTTGTGGCTATGAGAACCAACCTCATATATATCATCTCTAAAATATGTGCCAGTGCGTTGCATGGGGTCATGAATTTTTCGCACGCCTATAGCGACTTACATATATTTTACTTTGTTTAACTAATATATTCAAATAATTTATTTATTATGCATTTACATGTTTAAGTTATTTTGATCATTTTATGGAAAATAATAGAAAGGCAATAAATAATAGAAAACTAGAATAGTGATGTGAGAATATTGCATTTTTAGCATGTGTCGTACACTACTGCCTGTACACGAATGCCAAAAAGTGTTTATAGTTCTAATTTCTGAATTAAAAAATAACTTTCATCACATATCCTCTTCTTTGGGGCTATCGTGCAGTCAGTTGCAAACTTGCCGGCCACTTTTTTTTTTTAGCAAACTTGCCGGCCACCTTGTCGAGTTTTCAGCTTCTTGCGCCACGCCATCGTCTGACGCCATGAGGCCCATATCAGGCCTATCCAGCTTCCCTCCGTATAAGTGTATGACCATGTCACGTGCGTTTTGTATGTATTTCAAATATAGTACAGTACATATATATTTGGAATTTTTATTTTTCTAGGTTTTGCTGCCTCCGCCACTATGTACAGGCCGTTTTCTCAAATTAAAAAAAAAGGCCCAACAACGAATTGGAAGAGATAGAAAACCTACGAGACGTCGAGATTAAGGTCTACAAGTTCTGCTCGCCGCTGCCTTCTGATGTTCGGTGACTTTGCTAGTTCAATTGTTTTTAGCCGAATCTCCATCGTGGTGATCCGATCGTCGCTCCATTGCGCGTCGCCGGCTGTTGCTACGTCGCTGGCCACGTAGGTGACTCCGACATAATCTGCGCAAAGCAAGCGACAAGTTAATGCCATGGTGTTCCAGGTACTATTTGTTTGCCCAATTGCTCCTAATTCCCTTCGTGATCTAAAAAAATAATCAATGTTTAATTTACCTCCTCCAATTTTTATTCCCTAGAGGACAAGGTTTGGTAATCCCACATTAAAAGTGCATACGTGCAGATAGGACATTGCCATCTAAGAGTTGAGACTATTTGGTGGATAATCATTGTCTCAAGTTCTCAGTAAGGTAATTTACAGATTTTAATTTTATTTTTTTAAACATATCTAATAGAATTCTAATTTGTTTTTGTTTGATGTGATCATTGTCATGCATAATATATAATGTCACGTGAAGATAGGAGTTGGATGCGCTTGTCTCGTACTTCAACTGAGTGGCAGCAGAAATTTCGATAATTTCTGGACATCACATTTGGTGGCACATCGAGAGGTGAAACTGCTGCTTGCCCATGTCCTAGATGTGTTTGTATGTCATACAGACCACAGTCTGAGGTTCAACGTCATGTTCTTACTAGAGGGTTTGATGAAAGCTTTATCATGGAAGCGGAAGTTTCAGATGTGGAATTACACAACCAAGATGCATGTCCAGCTGATGTATAAGTAGCCAATGAAGCCACGGGACAAGAAGTTAGAGATGATAATAATGAACAAGGTGCACTGAGTGAGGAACGTGGTGCCACTCATATGGTTAGATCCCTAATCAGAGGTGTTATACGTGGAGAGATCACCGATGACAATGAACAGCCAAATGAATAAGCCAAGATCTTCTTGAAATTATTACAGGAAGCAGAAAAGCAATTGTATCCAGGTTGCACGGAAGCTACTAAGGTCTCTTTTATTGTGAAATTTTTCAGATTAAGTGCTTGACTGGCATGAGTAACCGTGCATTGGAGGCGATACTTAATTTGTTCTCAAGGATTCTGCCTAAAGGCCATTGTGTCCAAAACACAATGGAGAAAGTGCAAAAGGTGGTTCGAAATCTATGTGCGAAGTATGTAAAGATAGATGCCTGTGAGAACAACTGTGTGTTATTTAGGAAGGAAAACGAAAATCTGGATACATGTCCCAAATTTGGCGAGTCTAGGTGGAAAACGCCTGATGATGGTGCTAATGGTCAGAGGGGCAATGCAGATGACGGTGTTGATAGAACAAATAAGAAGCGTGTCCCATGTAAAATACTACATTACTTTGCTGTTACTCTTCGGCTACAAAGATTATATATGACAACGAGCACATCATCACAAATGCGATGGCATAAGGAAGAATTGGTCAGTGATGGCAAAATGCGCCACCCTGCTGACTCAAAGGCATGGAAGCATGTGGATAAGGAGTATCACTGGTTTGCAGAGGATGCTCGTAATATTATGTTGGGTCTTGCTTCTGATGGCTTCAACCCCTTTGGCATGCAAAATGTTACATACACTTGTTGGCCTGTTATCCTAATCCCTTACAATTTGCCTCCTTGGTTGTTTGAGAAACAACCATATTGGATGATGTCGATGTTGATACCTGGTAAAAAATCTCCTGGAATGAGTTTTGATGTATATTTGAGACCCCTCATTGATGAGCTGAAGAATCTTTGGGAAAAGGGTATTGATACATGGGATGGTAAGGTAAAGAAGAGTTTTACATTGCATGATATTCTGCTTTGGACAATTAATGATTTTCCTGCATATGCGATGCTTTCTGGTTGGAGCACAAAAGGAAAATTTGCATGTCCATACTGCCACAAGGATATAGATTATTTGTGGTTGAAATTTGGGAACAAGCATTGCTACATGGGACATCATCGGTTTTTGCCCTCGGACCATCCATGGCGCATGAACAAGATCAGCTTCAACAATGAGGTGGAAACCAAGGAGACTCCAGTACCACTGTCTGGTCAACAGGTATTGGAGCAGTATGAAACTTTTGATCAAGTGAGTTTTGGAAAGGGGGCATCAAAAAATATGAAACATGATGAAGATGAAAGATGGCACAATTGGAGGAAGCAGAGTATTTTTTTTGAGCTCCCTTACTGGTCTTCTTTGCTCATAAGGCATAATTTGGACGTGATGCACATTGAGAAAAACATATGCGAGAGCATACTAGGTACTTTGCTTGAAATTGAAGGCAAATGTAAGGACGGCGAGAAGGCCCGGCTTGACATGGAACAACTAGGGATAAGGCAAGATCAGCACCCTGTGATTGACGATGATAGTTATACCTTGCCACTAGCCTTATACTTTTTAGATAAATATAACAAGAAAAAATTATGCCAATTTCTACAAGGAGCAAAGATGCCTGATGGGTTTAGCTCCAATATAAGGAGATGTGTTGATGTCAATGCACGTAAGGTATCTGGACTCAAAACTCATGGCTACCATATTATTCTACAAAACTTATTACCCTTAGTTGTCAGAAAGATTTTGCCAGAAGAAGTTGTTATGCCATTGATTCAGCTCAATAGGTTCTTCACTGCACTTTGTTCGAAGGAGCTGGTGGAAGATGATCTTGACAACTTAGTACGTCAATTAAAGAGACACTTCATGGTGTTGCAAGAACACTCCATTGTGTTGCAATAGAGAAAAGTCTATTGCAACACTAGAATAAAGTGTTGCGCAATCCTATTGCTACCATCACAGTGGCAACGCCTCGCAACCAAATTTTTGTGTTGCAATTGTGGCTATTGCAACACTTTTTGGCCTACTGTAACACTTTTAGGACATTGCATCAGGGGGGAATGCTTGTAGTGGAACGTTATTGATGACGAACAAGGCTAGCAAAAAAGGAAACGAAAGGAGCAATTGTGAAGCTGGAGTGTACTATCTGTACCGAGGAACACTACACAAACCAGTGCCCGCAGCTTCGAGGCCCGAAACCGATGGTAGCTTACTGCGGTGCCGTGGAGGATGGGATGGGCTTCTTTCGGATCTAGGCTACAAGAAACAATCAAATTGTTAATCCTACTCAGTCGTCAGTAGCAGCTCTCATCACAGTGGAAGCGGGTGAGGTATCTACTCAGTTGCTATAGGCTGAGCTAGCTAGGATCATCCCAATTCATTGGGATTGGGAGGTGCAAGAGCAAGGGGCTAAATTTTTTGTTGTCCCATTTTCGAGCAAGGATGAGCTGGAACGTATGATTGCAATTCGTACGATCACCACGAAGAACAAAGAAGGCACTATTATTTTTGAAGAATTTATTGATGATGTCCAACCCATAAAAGTTTTGGAGCAAGTTTGGGTGATAGTCACTAAGGTGCCCCGGGTGCTTCTTTCTTTTCTTCCTATGGGCAGTCGTGTCCATTATTGGGGCCACCCAAAAGGTTGACATGGTTCACCTTCAGGCGACTGGTCAGGTTCGTATCCTAGTGGCGGTTTTTGATCTTAAACAAATTCCTAAGCAGGCTGATGTTTGTGTCGTTAGCAACATTTATCGCCTTTATTTTAAACGTGATGAATCTGTACAGAATGATGCCTTCGATCCAGAGGAAGATGATTTGTTGGGTGATGGTGATAATGATAAGGATCTTGATGGGGTAGACCGTGAGATGGAAGATGCAGAGGCTAATCCTACAAATCCTCAAAATAATAATAACACTTCCGACAAGTCTCAGGCACCTCCTCAAAACATGCCCCCACAAAAGCAAGCATCCTTGATAGAAGAGGGACTGGACCTAGCATGTGAACAACTGTCAAACGAGATCAGTATCAAAGTCATGCTTGAGCCAAATGACGGGGCTACAAGGAAGAATTATTCTCCTCTGGCGGAAGAAGAGTTGGCAGCATATAATGCTCTTTGGATTCTCCTAACGAAATTCACCCTTCTTCTGTCTTTGTGTTGCTGATGTCGAAGGTCTCGGCCGGTGACGTTTCAGCCGATGCTGTAGATCTATAGTGTTGTGCGGAGGATGACATCACCATGGTCCAGGTCAGTATGGGGGACTCTACATCGCCTATTGCCCCCTCCCGCACTAGATCTCCTCCTGTCGGGACAGGGTGACGATGGGACTACCCTATCCCCAGCCACACCACCGACCAATGGGGGCACCTCACCGCCGTCCGGGGCCCCCGCCTCGCCTACACCGACAGTGGGGGGGCACCTCATCACCTTTAGCCCCCCATGCACATGGCCTAGTCACGGGTGGACAAGGCGCTGCTACCCCTGTCCAGGGGGCTAGCGGAGGGGGACGCGCATCTCCCAGCCCCTCCGTCGGGCTACACCAGGCTCCACCTGCCTTAGAGGACGGTGAGGGGGCTTTACGACAACATTCGCCCCCCTGCCACACTACAGACATCCACGCACCGCGCGAGGGTGGACCTACCAGCCACTCTCAAGGTGGATGGGTCCTCCACGCACTGCGTGGGGGTGGACCTGCTGCCATCCACTCTCGAGATGGCAGGGCCAGCCGGGACCGCTCTTGCAGCCACGGTGCTACCCGTTGCACCCACGACAGTGGGGGCTCTTGAGGTGCGGCCCGTTACACCGGCAACTAGGGCAATAGTGCCCACAGATACGGGGGCTCCCACGCACACAGAGACCACCATGGCTGAGGGGATCACGGTGCTCTACTTGTCGACCGTTTAAGCTGTGGACATTGCACCAACCGTTGCTGGTGAACCTGAGGTATAGCTACTGTTGAAGCAAAGGAGGTGGCCATCAAAAAGCTACACCGAAGCACCAGGTCTGCGGCGATGGCGGATGAACATACCCTGCACAAAGCCGAACAGTTGGCGACGAAAAAGAACCTCGAATCCTGAGGTACTTTTTCAAGCTTTCCAGATTCGCAAATTATTTCAAACCTTGGTAGGATAGGCATCAACCTAGGTTCCTCGGATGTAGTTGTCATTAAAAATTTAAAGGTTGATAGGTTGGTTCTCTGTGCTAATCAAAAAAAGAGTATTTTAAAATCTAATACCACAAACCTCGATAGTGATGATGAGAGGGAAGATCGACTTGAAGCAGTTCTCAGCCATGCTTGTGGAAATCTAAATGAGAATATGCTGGACACAGAGAATGATCAAATCATAGATCTCTCTCCTCTCCGTTGTAAGAAAAAATATAATAATGCCAAAAATACTAACAAAGGCATACTTCCCAAAAAGCCATAGACCCCCTCAAAATATTCTAAAATAAAAGGGGTATTCTAGAATAGTAGAGGTCTAGCAGACTTGGCTAAACACAGGTTCTTGGCTGAATTAGTTAAGGAGGAGCAAATTAATTTTATAGCTCTCTCTAAACTGGACGGGATTCTTTCCCGGATTATGTCCTCAAAAATCTGTGTGGTGGACATGACTTCCTTTAGCATACCATGGCGCCTCATAGTAGATCAGGGGGCATCCTTCTAGGAGTTGACCTGAATGTATTTTACATTGGAGCCATTGATGCGGGAGATTTCTATGTCAAATTTACCCTAAGATGCAAAACAAATGGCTTTAAATTCATGCTATATTCGGTATACGGGCTAGCATAGTTTCAAAACAAGAGTGCATTCCTTTCAAAGCTAGCCAACACTTGCTCTAAAGAATCCCTTCCGTATATGATAGGAGGGGATTTCAACATAATGAGAACTCCAAAGGATAAGAGCTCAGGGGAATTCGACCCTAAATGGCTAAATCTTTTTAATGCTGTCATCGAGTATCTGGTCCTCAAGGAGATTGTGATGTCAGGCCGCCAATATACTTGGGCGGGGTCGGGTGATAATCCAACTTTCGATAAGTTAGATAGAGTTCTTATCAGCACGGAATGGGAAGATCAGTTCTCATTGACAACGGTCGAACCTAGAGATAGGAATATTTTAGACCATACTCCCCTTGTGCTTAACACAGGAGCTTTGACTCACCAGACCGAAAACCGACCTTTTAAATTTGAGAGGGGATGGTTTATACGGGATGGCTTTTATTACATGGTTGCAAATATCTGGAAATCTCAAAGGTCCAGGTCGACTCCACTTGAACGTTGGTAGTTTAAGTTCCGAAGACTCAGACAACATCTAAGAGGCTGGGCGAGACACACAGCAGGGTCATATAGAAAAGAGAAGAAGATTCTGTTAGCTCTTTTAGAGAATCTTGATAAGAAAGCTGAGAGTGCCTCCGTATCTGATCAAGAAATTAATCTTAAACATTATTTAAAGGAGCGTCTAGTTTGTCTTTTGAGAGAAGAGGAACTAAAATGGTATGAGAGAGCCAAAGTCAAAACCCTATTGGAGGGTGATGCTAACACTAGGTCTTACGGGGAAGACTAGTTATGCTTCATTCTGTTTTAAGCACTTTACCCATGTTTATGATGTCGTTCTTTGAGATTCCTAAAGGAGTCCTCAAAAAGCTTGATCATTTCAGATCAAGGTTTTTCTGGTAAGGTTCTTCGAACAAACATAAATATAGACTTGCCAGATGGGACATCTTATGTCGTCCTAAGGACCAAGGGGGTCTAGGTATTCTAGATTTACAATTACAAAATAAATACTTATTGGCCAAATGGTTGGTAAATTTACTAAACACAGATGACATATGACAGTCTATGTTAAGGAATAAATACCTAAGATCAAAAACCCTTACTCAAGTGACGGCCAAACCTAATGATTCCCATTTTTGGAGAGGCCTCATGCATATCAAAGATGAGGTGTTGGCTAAAATTTCCTTTGATATTAAAGATGGGACCAAAACGAGGTTCTGGGATGATACCTGGGTAGGAGATAAGCCTCTAAAACTTAAATATCCTTCCTTATATAATATAGTGCGTGATCCTCATGTAACTGTATCGAAAGTGATGGCCACAAGTCCTCTTAACATCTCTTTTAGAAGGGCTCTGGTGGATAATAAACTTATAGAATGGCTTAATCTAGTAGCACGGATCTCAAATATTGAATTAATGAAAGGTTCAGATTACTTTAAATGGAGCTTAACCAAATCCGAGTTATTTTCTGTTCGCTCAATGTAT
This sequence comes from Bothriochloa decipiens, assembly GCA_023333625.1. Taxonomy (NCBI): domain Eukaryota; kingdom Viridiplantae; phylum Streptophyta; class Magnoliopsida; order Poales; family Poaceae; genus Bothriochloa; species Bothriochloa decipiens. The sequence continues at coordinate 60,823 of JALGXP010000077.1, forward strand.
CTCCACCTCATTGATACACAACCACCTTTTCTTCATAGGAAGATCTGAAAGATAAAAATTGCTCTAAAAAATAAAAATCTTTCTTTGGTTCATATAAAGGGGTGTCGTCCTAACCAATGACAACCTCGCTAGGAAAAACTAGAAAGGGAGCCAGAAATGTATTTGCTGTAATAGAAATGAGACTATCCAACACCTAATCCTCGATTGTCCCTTTGCTAAAATGATTTGGAGGATTATCTTTTTTGCTACTAATTTGAACCAACCGAGTTCTATCAGCCATATGTTTGGTACTTGGCTTATTAATCAGCATAAGAGGATCAAAGGTTTGACCTGGGTTGGGGTGGCTGTCATGTGCTGGGCTATCTGGCAATGCCGGAATGATGTTATTTTTAATAAAATAAAAACTAACTCTATTATACAGGTTATTTTCAGGGGAGCGTATTGGTTACGCTTCTGGGCTCAGCTACAGTGTGACGAGCAAGCCAAGAACGCCCTCTCGTTGATGAGCAAGAAATTAGAGATTTCAAATAGAGGGTGGAAGCATTTATATCGTTTGCTCTAGTGTCATGGTCTATGTATAAGACTCTGACTTTCTTTTTTTTTGGTAATCGGCGACGTTGTAATAATTGGCTGTGTACATCCTTGGATATAGAGGCCGGATATTGTTTATCCTTTATTAAAAAAATCTTATGGGTTTATTTTCATTCGACTATTATTCTTATTTATTTATAGATTGATGAGATCTATAGGTACTGCTAAATTGGTTTATTTATTAAGTTGTTTTTGATTGGCCTAGGCTTCACAAACAAATCGGGCTACTGGTTCGTCATCACGAACAAGGTACCTCTAGTGTTCTCTTCCAGTTACCCTTCGCGCATCGACAGCATCAGGAATGTGCGCTGGTTGCGCCTGGGCATCTCCACATCGAATTGGGCCCTGCACATCCTGGCCGACTTGAACCTCACAACAGGCAACATCAACATGCTGCATAGGGTGATCTAGATTCCAATAATCACAAAAAACTAATATTATCACAGTTTTTTTTATAAAACCTAAAATAGAAAATTTGTGCTTTTTTCCCTATAACACAACCACACTTGCTAGTGTTCGTTTGCATACAGAATCTCTACGTGGTGCAAAAAGAGTGAGTAATTGTGTAGTGTTTCTGTCATGTAGAGCGATAGTTGAGAATGTAGGCTTTGACAGATTTATGATCGGATCAGAAAATTAATAGTTATCATCTTAGACTGTGTCACTTCTTACTTTGGTGGACGAAGCATGTACCTACTTAGTTATCTACAATTTTTTTGGGAAGATTGAGACAAGAAGCTTCACCTTTGAAAATAAATGTATTTCTTGGTGGATCATACTTATTAATGCACTTTTATTTTATACTTTTCTTAATGATGACCACAGGTACCCACAACGCAGCTCATCCACAACGAGACGGAAGCGAACGCGAATTTGGAAGTGAGTTTTTGAAATTTGGTGAAGAATTGAGATTTTTTTGTTACATTGCTGAGTTTGTGTTGCGTCCATGTTTCTTGCTTCGTTACTTTTGCTACTCCTGGAGACGTTCTGTAGTCTGTAAAATGCTCTCCATTTGGAGGCCTAGTCTATTTTGTAGTAGCGTAAAAAAATAAAAAAAATCTATGTTTTTTTTTGAGCCTAGTCTATAAAAAAAATGTAGTGTGTGTTTAAGTTGTGCATTGCCCCTGGGCCATGCGCTGCCTATAGTTGCTTTGAGGGTGCATGCCTTCTGGCTCTCCTGCCGCCGGTTCCGTTTGGGGACCTTATGAGTACAGGCGTGGAGGTTGATGCAGTGAATTCAAATAGGCAAGCTCATTTTGGTAACTGAAACGTTTTGACGACTCCAGTAGGTGTAAACACCAAATATTAATAACGTGGAATTCGATTGCAAAATTGTTTTTGCTGTTTCCGTTGCTTAATCAATATGATGGTGTCCCCAATAGCTAGCCAGGACCAATATGTGTTTGAGCCATATCGAGATCGGCCAATGTTGCCATCGGAGAGAGTGAATGCAAACAGGGCATATGGATGGTGCTTTAGTAAAAGTAGACTCATAAATGACGAATGTGTTTGAATTGAACCTTCTGCACTAAGTCCCACTTAGGATAAAATGCTTCACTTAGGGTAAAAGACTTACGCATCTTTGTATTTAAGAGGAAGAAGAGTTTGTACGTCGCGCACGGCGCGTTTCGGGAGGTCAAAGATTTACAATAAGTTCCACCTCCCCTGCAGTTTTACGCATGGCGACTACTCACGAACTAATTCACCTAGATGGTGTGCCCCGGCCTCTATCCAAAGGTCGGCGATCTGCTTGATCTTAGTGAGTAGCTGCGCAGTGGTGGCCGTTTCATTCCCGAAGAATCTTGTGTTTCTCTCTTTCCAAAGCTCCCATGTGACCAGCGCGAAGAGGGTGTCAGCGCCCTTCCTCTTCTCCCCATGCTACCTCCTTCTCCAGTTCTCTCACCGGTCGATGATGGTGCCTCTCCCCACCTGTGAGGCGTCTACCCTGAGCACCACCAGTGTGGTCCACCAGATGTGTCTGGAGAACGAGCAGGAGGTGACGATGTGGTCGATGGTTTCTAGTTCTTGGTCGCACAGGTAGCATTCGTCGCGTACCTCAAGCCCATGTCGATGCCTCCTGTCAGCGGTTTAGTGCCTTTTCCTGATAGCCAACCATAGGAATATTCCGACGTGTAGCGGTGCCCAGGTGCTCCAAATCCGGGTGCATCAAACGATCGGGTGCGAAGGCAGGTGCAGGGCTCTGTAGGCTGAGCTAGAGGAGTATGTCCCCTGCTGGTTCCATTTCCATATGAGACGGTCCCCATTGGCATTCAGGGATTCCAGCGCGACCAAGTCCTATAGCCTCCTGTACTATTGCGTTGTCGGCACCGAGATGCCACCAGAGATCTAGCGCACCCATGCACACTTGTGTAGGTCATCGGCCACGGTAGTCTGCCGAATATCCGTTCGGCTGACGAAGCTCAGCACACTCAGCGTGATCTCCTTGACCGCCATGCCCTGGATCCAGCGACCCATCCAGGAGGGGGTAGATCTACCATCTCTGAGGATTATGTATGTGGACGCCTCAAAGAAGCTCTGGACCTCGCGAGAAATGGAGTGGCAGCTCCACCCAAGCCCAGGACTCATCCGCCTATTGTAGCCACAGCCATCTTGCTTGCAGTGTGATGGAGGATAGTTGAAGATCTGAGATGCCAAGGCCCCCCAAGGTCCGTCGGATGACATGCTATGGGCCATGCGACCATGAATTTCCCCCCTGATGCTTCCTTCTTTTCTAGTCCACAGGAACCTTCTGCAGATGGCATTGATCTCTTCGATCGTCCACGGAGGCAGGACGTCGGCAATGATGGTGTAGATCAGGATAGCGCACAACACCGACTGAATCCAAATTAGACTTCCACTTCTATTCATGAGAGGCCTGTGGCAAGCCGGCTTTGCCTGGCGACTGCATCCACCGTGGATTGGATCTTGGCCTCGGGTACTTTCTTGACGCTCAGGGGAAGGCCCAGGTATGTGATGGGGAAGTTCGCAAGTTAGCAGCCTAGAATTGCCTGCAGCTGCTGCGTGTTGTCCTCTGAGATATGGATCAGCGTGATGGAGAATTTCCCCGGTTTGTCCTTAGGCCAGAGGTGTCACCGAAGATCTAGAGGATTGCTTTGATGGCGTTCGCCTCCCCCGTGCTCGGGTGCATGAAGAGTATCACGTCGTTGGCGTAGATGTTGCAATGGTGCCGGATGGGGGCGGCCCAGTGGGTTTGAGAAGGCAGCCCTCGGCCACAGAGTCCACCAATCGCGTGAAAGATTCCATCACAATAATGAAAAGCATCGGCGATAGGGAGTCTCCCTGGCGCACTCCTCTCCTGTGTTGGATGGATTGGCCTGGTCTGCCGTTTCTTAGGCAGGAGTACGACGAAGGCATCGTTCAGTTTATCGAAGGCTCTGCTGTCGCTGAAGAATAGGGCGTTGATGGCGGCCGCCAATTTTAGAGTTAATCGGTAATTTTGCAGTTTTTATTATTTTTATTTAATTTATTCACAAATTTAAGCTACTACAGCTTAGTTTGTAACTAGAGTACCTTACCGTTGCCCAGCTCAATAATAATTGAGGCCACGGCGCCCTGCACTAAGCCTACAAATTACCTCTCCTAAGTGGAGAACAAACTCCCTGCATGCACGAGCTGCATAAATTGTTCAGTAACTTTCTCGGCTCGGAACCCTCGATTGGCATGACTTTGGATGTGTCTCTTTTGCCCACAGAGTGGACCAGCAATCCTAGCAAGTCATCCATGTCAGAAGCTCCACTACAATATTTCAATTTGTAAGGGTACATTGTCCATAACGTTTTATTTTCATATTGGTCTTTATCGATAAGTCCCTTATCTGAACCTCGAATCGTTTCTTCCATTTCAGCCACAGTATGTGGTCCACGTGTGACCATTCAGCTTCTAGTGACATAATTTTGTGTGGGCGTTTCCAAGATTTTGGATAGTAACACGAGAGGCCTTTGTTTTTGCGTACCATATCTATACAGGAGGATTTATAAATAAGTTCCATTGGACAAACTGAAACTATATGTATCATCCATCCATATCCATTGCGCAATGGAAAACCTCGCTCAACAGCATTTGATGCACGAGCTGACGGCTCCACGAGCATGGTTCCTTGTGCTGCTCCCTCTCTTGCTCTTGCTCGTGATGCGCTACTCGTACAACGCATTACGAGATGACCGTCGCCTCCCGCCTTCGCCGCCGGGGCTGCCCCTCCTCGGGCACCTCCACCTGATCGGCTCCCTCAGGAGTCTCACCACCAAGCATGGTGTCGACCTGATGCTGCTCCGCCTCGGCGCCATGCCGGTGCTCGTCGCGTCGTCGCCCCAGGTCGCTGAGGCGATGCTGCGCACGCACGACCACGTGTTCGCGTCTCCATGGTCGCCGAGGTCGTCTTGTACGGGTCATCCGACATCGGCATGGCTCCGTACGGCGACACCTGGCGCAAGGCGAGGATGCTCGTCACCACACACCTGCTCACCATGAGAAGAGTGCAGCTGTTCAGCCAGGCCCGCGAGGAAGAGGTGAGCATGGTGACGGCTCTGGTCATGGAGGCGGCCGCCGCGGGCACGGCGGTGGACGTGGGCAAGCTGATCGGCTCGTTCCTGAACGATCTCACGTGCCGCGCCGTCATGGGCAAGTCGTCGTGCGGCGAGGGCCGGATGAGCAAGCAGCTCCAGCAGCTCGTCGCTGACACGTCACTACTCCTAGGAGGCTTCAATGTCGACACCATGCTTGGTGGTGAGACTCCTGAGATTGAAGAAGAGCGTTCCTGGCCCGTTTGGGTGTGCTCAGCAAGGTGGTCCGCATCAGGTCCCAGAGATTGATGAAGAGGTGGGACGAGCTGCTGGACAGGCTGATCGATGAACATGAGAGCAAATACAAACCACCGATGGCGACGGCAGCGGCGGCGAATGATCCCAAGGACAAGGATGATGACAACTTCATACAGATCTTGCTCTCTGTTCGAGAGGAGTATGACCTCACACGAGAACAGATGAAAGCTATCCTCGTAGTAAGTTCATATTATATTGATTTGCATTGTATTGGTTAGCAGCAGTGTCATGTGTTATGTGTATAGATTAAGCCCGAGTCGGGATTAATAACAAATCCGGACGTGTTTTTCGCAAGACGTGTTTTTCGCCGGAATTGATACGACATCTGCGATAATGGAAATGAGCAACATGACCTACCTGAGAGCTGTGATAATGGAAACGCTCCGGCTACACCCGCCGGCGCCGCTCCTGGTGCCGCACTTCTCCATGGCGAGCTGCAGCATCGACGGGTTCCTAGTTCCGGCCGGGGTGCGCGTCCTGGTCAACGCCTGGGCCATCGGCAGGGATGCTCGCTTCTGGGAGGACGCCGAGGAGTTCGTACCGGAGAGGTTTCTTGACGGTGGCAGCGCGGCACACCTGAGCTTCTTGGGGAGCAATAAATTCCAGTTCCTGCCGTTTGGCGCCGGGCGCAGGATGTGCCCTGGTATAAACTCTGGCATGGCCACCGTCGAGTTGATGCTGGCGAACCTGGTGCACCGCTTGGACTGGGTGCTGCCGGAGGGAAAGGAGGCGCGTGATATTGACATGTCTGAGGAGTTCGGGTTGGTGGTGCACCGGAAGGAGAAGCTCCTCTTGGTTCCCAGACTAGTCTCTCTCTAGCTGTGGGCTATCCGAGCGCTGTCATTATCAAAAATAAACATTTCTTTGGAGATCAACGGTTTCATTTTGGCATTCAAAGAAAATTCTTAGTGGGCGATGCTACACATTTCCTTGTTGTCACCTAAAATAGGTGAAGATTTTTGGAGGTCATCATTTCATTTTTGGAGGTCGTCATTTCATTGTAAACGATAGTAAAAAATTGACCGCCTCCAAAAATCTATTAATAGAGGCTGGCCTCATAGGAGGTTCCTTAAGAGGCGTAACACTTCAGAGGGTAAGCCTATGTTAATTGGGTGAAATTCATAGGGTTCAATCTAGCCAACTAAGTAAAAAACGTCCATTGCCATCCCCTTTCACTCCAAATTCCCATTTGCTCCCTCCTCTATATCAAATACACACAACACCACCGGCATGTACAACACCACAGCAATCGGCCACACAACCGGTGGCCTGGGCCAGCCTGCACGGATCCAGCCAGGAGTGGTGTGGATCCGATGAGAAGCAAAGCCAAACGGATTTGGCATGGGCCTAGCAGACCTCGTAGATGGGCTTAGCAAGCCCCTCGATATGCTCACTTTTTTGTATTTTATAAATGAACTTCTGCAGTGATGAGTTTTGGCTCTCCGTAGCGAACGTTTTTTTGCCTGCCACAGTAAATTCCACGATTTACCTCGGTGGTTAGTTTTTATTTACTGTGGTGGACAATTTAAAATGTCAGCTGTGGTAAATAACTATTTCCCACAGCAGACATCTTAAGAAGCCGTCACGGTAAATAGCTTTACCGTGCCGGCACACTAAAACGCCCTCCAAGGCAAAAGACCGAAGCCCAAATGGCCCAAGCTGGCCCAATGTCTGCCTCAAAGTACAAATACCTGCTTTAGGGTTTCACACTCTGCCTGTAGACTTCTCACTCTGTCGTTCACCCTCCGCCTCCACACTTCTCCTCACTCCTCTGACTCCACCTCATGCATCCAGCCGGGGGCCATGGCCACCGCCACGCGCGGGACCATGACTTCCTCTCCTCCGGCTGGAAGGAGGCAACGTCTGTGCGAATCCACGGCGGGGACTGGTTCTATGGCGCGAATCCGGCCCCAGCGCCGCGGATTCGGAGGCAGAGGTGGCACTACAGCCATGGATGGGCTAGGTGGGCCTCTCCATGGTTTTTTCTTTTTTTATTTTCTTTTTGGAATGATTTATCGCAGGGAGTGTTCTAATGTGTCCACTGCAGTAAATCGACTAACCACAGCGGACAAAACGGCGCACGGCGGGGAGGCCATGATTTTTCGTGGCCTTACCATAGCAGCGGCTGCATTTGCTCGCTGCGGAAAACCAAAACTGTCCGCTACGGAAGTTCACGATGGTAGCAGTGGTTTACACAAACATGGCAGTTGAGGACTTCAATCTACCCGCATGTGTTAATGTTTTTTTTTAGTCTGCGAAAATACTTATGACAATTTTGTCACTTTCCGATTAATAACATAATTTCATGGCTTGCTAATGTGATAGCTTTCTTTGAACACCATGGTTCTAACGTAATAGTATAGACATAGAAAAATAATAGGGAGAATTAGGTATATGGCCATAAAAACAAAACCTATTAGGTATATGGCCTCTTTTATTTCGAATTTAGCTATATGGCCGCGAAATAAAATTTCTTTGGTTTTATGGCCTTCCATCCATTCTGTTAGGTTTCTCAGTTAGTTTGTCCACTGTTTGCCATGTGAAAAGACAAAAATACCCTTATCATCCTGCTACTCCACCGGGCGAAATAAAATGAGTGCCGCACTCAGTTCGCCTGTCGCATCGAAAAAATTGCCGCACTAGACTTCGCCATGGGGATGCCACCGCTGCCACTGTTTCACCCGGCCAGAGTGCCGTTGCCGCCGGCGGCCAGGATGCGCCAAGTGGAGCTCCCGCCCTGGACGCGCCTCCAGCACTTCATTCCACCCCCAATACCACCTTGGCAGAATGCTCGCCCTCGACCCGGCCAGGGCGCCGCCGCTCACCGTGGAGGAGGCGACACTGCTCGTGTGGTGGAGTGCGCGGGAACCCGGCCAGTGGCGCCTCCTCCCCAGACTCCGCCTTTGACTGGTATGGCATCACCAATATTCATGGCGGCGGCGGCCATCCTTACGCTGACTCCCGATCTCCCGGAGCTCCTTGGCAGACATGGTGGCCGTGCGGCGCATCCGCGACACCGACGTTCTCAACAAGCTCCCATGGTGCCGAGCCAGCCTCGCTCGCCGCCGTTGTGCCACGCCCGCCCTGCGTGCCGCGTCACCGGCCCCGATCTCGCGCTGGCCCTGTGCTGCCGAGCCTAACCCGCGCTCGCCACACGCCGGCGGCTGCCGAGAGCTCCCCGCATGAGCTCCGGCCACATAGCCATGGCCACGCCAACCCCGCACTCGCTGGCCGCACCCGCCCTCACACCGCCGGCCACTGGAGCCGCCGGCCCCACGCCAGGGCGGCCCCACGCCACCCCGCCCACCCAGCCCTCGCCGACCAAGGCACTTTTACTGTCCTGCACACGAGAGCTAAGGAAGAAGATAGGCCCATGTTTGTCACTGACATATAAGATAAGGGGTAAAACAGTCATTTTATTATTGACTTAACACCGTCACATGGCAAAAATGGACGGAAGGCCATATAGCCAAAGAAATTTTATTTCAAGCCTATATAGCTAAATTCGAAATAAAAGAGGCCATATACCTAAGAGGTTTTGTTTTTAGGGCCATATACCTAATTCTTCCAAAATAATAACTATATCAAACAATGTACTGGGACGGAACGCACCATCATTACTGTAGTCATGCATCAGACGGTGGTTGATCGACAGCGATAGGGATGGCTTATCACTTCCAGTTCTTGGGCCCTGTGTGGAACCAATTAATAGACACGATTATAATCTCGTAGAATGGGGACTTTTTTGATTCTCGATTGTGTGTTAGTTCAAGTTTGTGAAGCAAACGGCCACAAAAAAAATCAGAAATAATCAAAGCGCCTGGTAGGATTCTCATTTTCATCGAGATTAAGGTGTATTCTAGCACCATATTTTTGTACCTTCTTCCAACATTAAGGCAATAAGACAACGTCAATTCTAGACGGAGACATCTGCAAGGACAACTCAAAATGGCAACGTATGTCCCATACATTAGTTTGTACTTTGTACCTCTATGTGGCTAAGAGATTGGAAGTCATGTTCAAGCATTATTCAACTGAGCTGGCATGATATTGAAAGAATTGTCCAGAATTTTGACATTATTGGTGGATGGTGGCCGAAGGTTTCAGCAAGGTTCCAAACGATGCAACATGTTGAGCGCCACAATACATAAATTACATGACAAAGATAGCTAAGGCGCATTTGCCCGCTGAAAACTCAGTTTTGCCCGTGTTCCTGCTAGTATAGAGTTCTGAAATGTATGGTTCGTAGCCAAGCAGCATTAGAGTGTGCGACAAACCAGAGTTCCTATCCAGCAGCGGGAACTGTGTAACTCACATATTCCCGTGTTCCAAAGAAGCCCTCTATCTTATTTTATATACATTCCAAATAATAATGTATCTACAAAGAAAATGTCCACATTACCTCCCAACTTTTACGAAAGTCTGCTTCATCTCCCTAAACTCTGGAACCAGATAACGACCGCCTTGAACTTTAAAACCATTCGTTTTAGCACCCTGAAAGGTTATAAGGAGCTTTCAAAGATGGTATCTTTTTCTTTTTCACTTATTATGGCTGAATATTTAAAAATCATAGTAAATCATAAAAAAATATAAAATGAAAATCAAATTTTGTTAAACTCCATATGAATAGATGTACAAAGTGAACATATAATATGGTATGTTTAACTTTAAATCTTCGCTTTTCTATAATTGATTCTATAATTGTTGAGATCTTCATAACTTTGTTAAAGATTTATAAATAAGTTATAAATGATCCGGTGAGTATGAAATTTTTACTACAATTGATCAAACATAAAATATTTAGCCCACCACAAAAATGTCACCACAATTGGACCATAGAAACAACTGCTATAATAAACCAACTCTGCTGGAGAATATGAGTAGATATATTTTCTCTTGGACCATCTAGTAGTGCAAGAGTGCACAAATAAACCAACTCTGTTAGAGAACATATAATATGGGTAGATGTATTTTATCGCGGACAATCTCTAGTACTGCTAGAGAGCACAAATAAAATAACCCTATTGGAGATATATAGTTTTCTACTTTTACCTTTTGGGCGTGATCAAAATGGCACAAAGCATGGTTGTGCTAGTCTAAGAGAGCACATGACATCTCTTCAACCTATCATTCTATTGTGTGACTGAGCACATCTTTTCCTTGCATGTTGAGATAAAAATGAAGATCTCAACAGCAACACAGTACACAATGAATATTGTTTTAGTATGTGCATTATTATTTTAATATGTAGTGGAATAGTATCAAAAATCTGACCCAAATTTGTCCAACTTACCTTACTTCCAAAAGAAGCTCTTGATGCCAAAGACTCTCATATGGCTTACCTTGGGTACCTCCCATACTGCTCATAACTAATTATGTTTAGAAATATTTGTAGAAAAATATAGTTGAAAATGTAATACATAGTGCTTATTACTTGTCCCTATTTTATAAGAATTCGGAAACTCTATGAGTTGACTGGCGCACTATGTGCAAAGTACACCATATTATATTGCATTCTTCAGTGAATAGACATTTTGTATTTGATCATACATCCAATAGAGTAGACCACATATTCTGGAGCCCATGTCCAATGGGAGGTGACATGATTACACCCTACACTAATAGCTGGTGACATGATATGCTAATAGAGTTTTTAACAAGATCATTCACCTATATGAAATGTGATAGCTTACATTTGGAATTTACTTTTTTAATTATTATGTTTATCTAGTAGGGCCCTTGTGATTATAGTTCAGTAGCGGTCGTGAATAGATGTAGTACAGGCTTGTGTTTAGGGATAATCAGGGGACGTGATTATGGTGGTCAACATGGTTTGTGACTGAGGCTTGCAAGAATTGTAATTAGGCATTGAGCATCTTGAGCGGCTGTGGTGCTTGTCACATAGGACACATGTAAAGTGGGAGATTTCAAGGCGACTACAATTGCCAGCCAGTTGATCCACGACTCATAAGGCATATAGTCACACCAAAGGGAAGGATGCTTTTAGCTGGAACAGTGGAGATACCTTACCGGGTAGGACCAGGCAAGCATCGTTGAGGGATATGTCAACACCATTGAATATAGGATGCCACTGATCATCACCCTTGGCCCTGTACTGGATGCTCTGTGCCCATCAACTCCTAGCTAGAACCATGTTCAGACGAAACTGATGGTCAAGAATGACAATCCGGCATGCGAGTAATTCACTAGCTTCACAGACAGTGATCTTTTGCCCTTTTTCTATTTTCTTCAACCATCTTTGCAATATACCACATTCATGCATGTGGAGTGAAGACTCTAGTGTCCTATATAAGTATATATAAGTTCTAGTGTAATTGTTATTCCAAAACATAGGTGACAACATAATATGTAATAGTATAGAGGAACTTCCATTAGTAAGATTTTGGAGAAAACCAAATATTTTCTTCAGGACCATCTAGCAGTTCTAGAGTGCATAAATCAACCAACTTTGCTCTAGACATAGAGTTTCTAACTTTTGTCTTTTGGGTGTAATGACCAAAGTGACATAAAGCACAATTGTGGTAGCCTAAGAGAGTACAGGTCATATCTTCTACCAATCATTCTGTTGTCTGGATGAGAAGGGTCTTTTCCTTATGTCAAGATAAAAATGAAGATCTCAACAACAATAAGGTATACACAATGAGCATTGCTTTTGATATCATTGTATTACTTTTATATCAGAGGAATACTTTAAAACAATGTGACTCAAATTTGTCCAAGGAGACTATCTTCAACAATGACAACTAAAATACCAATCATTATGTTGTGTGGATGAGAAGGGTGTTTTCCTTATGTCAAGATAAAAATGGAGATCTCAACAACAATGAAGTACACGCAATGAGCATTGCTTTAATATCGTTGTATTATTTTTTGTGTAGAGGAATAATATAGAAAATGTGACTCAAATCTGTCCAACGAGACTATATTCAACAATGACAACTAAAATACAAGACCCATTCCACATTTGTGTAGTGCAAAATGTTCACTATTAATTTTAGTCTTCTCCGGCAACATAACCAAAAGAGGACCTATTTTGAAAATAGTTTTTTTCTCGAAAATTCAAAAGGTTTGCACATCTTTTGTATTAAGGTCGGGAAATAGTGAAGGTACAATGATGCGCCATGAATGACACACTAGGGGGATACTGTTATACAATCATCTCTGCCCTCCCTAACAGAAGGATATCAAATGCTATTACTCGCTAATTAATCATGCTACCTAGTCATCACCGGCGCTCAAACGCGGTGTCATGGACACTCTCCGTCTGGGTCCAGGTAGAGCTCTTGCATTGCCTCTTCATGTGAGGGTGTGAGTCATGCAGGAAGAAACTGTTGTACGTGGGCATCCTTGTCTGTCGTGGAAGGCCTTGTCTGTCCGTTGATGAACCCCATCCGCTACATCACCAGAACCTCCCCTGCTTAGAAACTGGGATGCGCGAGAGTGCTTGTGCAGTGGTCCTTCTGCTGTGGTGTGGCAACGTTGGTTGTGCCTCCACACTCGGCTGATGCAGCAATGGTGAATTTGCCTTACGCAGAATCTTTTCGGTGAACTGCTTCAACCTCTTGCCGAAGGAGTCGTCTGATTATGGAGGCCGCGTCTGCACATGTAGGGCCTCTGCATCCATGACGCCGAGCTGACCTCCCGAAGGCTGCGAACTTTGTAGGCACGCCCGTGCGGCTGCCTCTTCACAGGTGACAACGGAGGCGAGAATGTCAACCCATGTGCAGCCTTCTCCGGTGAATAATTGTCTGCCACCAATGCTCCAGCTTCCTAAGAGATGGCCATCATAACAGACGAACACCCTCGTGGTTGCGCTTTTGCTCGCCGGCCATGACGAGCGAGGCGGCGAACTCCTCCTACATTGGATCGACCCACATGGTAGACTCTGCAATCGCGCACACCTCGAAGACTAGATCAGTAGAAAGGATGCTCATATTTAGGTTCTGTCCCTCCTGCTAGCTAAAATGGGTCTTTTATATAGGTACTTTGTAGGAGATCACCATCCAAGACTCAGTTTGCCCTTAGGTTTCCAAGGGTAGCTTGTTGGAGATAGTCCATACATGCAAAAGAAGCTTTTGCTGCCAAAGGCTCTCAAATGGCACTCCCATACTTCTCATAACAACAGATATTGTTTAGAAATATTTGAAAGAAAATGCAGTTGATAATATAACACACAGTGTTGATTACTAGGCGCTACTTCATAAGAATTTGCAAACTCTATGAGATGAACTGCCACACTAAGTGCGAAGCACATCACCATACATTGCTCTGTTACTCGATATTATTTTATATTGGATCATACGTCCAATAAAGTACACCACGGAGCCCATGTCCAATGGGAGGAAACCCGCAGATGTGCTACACTCGTAACAGGTGACGTGTGCTGTCGCCTATTTGGAATAATGTGATAGCTTCCACTTGGAATTTTGCATTTTTACTTCTGTTTATTTAGTAGGGCCCTAGCGACCACAGTTTAGTAGTTGTTTGTGATTAGAGGTAGTGTGTCGGCTTGTGTTTTGGGATAATCGATCAGGGGTTGTGATTAAGGTCAGCCTGGTTTGTGATTGAGGATCATGCAAGAATTGTGATGAGAGGTATTCAGCATCTCGAGCAGCTAGCATGGTGACAGCAATTTCCGGCCAGCTGGTTCGTGACTCATAATGCATAAGGTCACAAGAAAGGGAAGGATGATTTGAGCTGCAATGATGGAGATACCTTGCCCAATAGGATCAGGCAACCATCGTTAAAGGACAGGGATCTGTCAAAACCATTGAACTGAAGATATATGCCACTGTTCAACAGCCATGTACTGGATACGTACTCTGTGTACATCATATCCCAGGCAGAACCATGTACCGGTTTTGGCTACTGGCCATACGGTTCTCACAAGAAAACCTCCCTTTCACATGTTCAAAAAGTTTTCTTCTTGTCTCAGCGTTTTTTTTCCCTGCTTGGTGAGATGAGTAATGCCTTGACTGCACGTCGGTATTGCGCCAGATGTAAAGGGGGTGTTTCCACACCGTTGAGCCACGGTCAACGTCCTTAATGATGGAGTTACTGTATAGTCATGCATATATATTGACAAGATAGGAGTTACTGTAAAAACAGGTTGGTGTGGTGCGGCTATATATATAACTGGAATTGCCAATTGCAACTATAAAGGCGGAATGCATGTACATACTTTCTTGTATATCACACAGAAATTGCTCGTGTCCTTGGAGTAATGCATGATCAATGAGAAAGGCTAGTATGAAACCATAGGTGTCTATCCTGTTCAATGCTACAACTACTACACTATAAATAATATATGTATATATGCTTATGGGTTCTTGCCAGTGTGTACCAATATCGTTCGATCAGCTTCACTCTAGCTAGTTCACCATTGAGATTTTGGAGGACGCCAAATGCATACTACATCAAAACACAAAACCATGGCCAAAGAATTTCTACCGGATGTGCTGCAGTCAATAGTGACCGCTTATTACTACTAGTTCCTATGTTTTGCATGCAGAAAATTAAGCAAAAGTTACTCATCCAGCAGTGAGGGCAATATTTATTGTTGAGTCAAACCACCACCTATCAGTGATATTTCACTGCCCGCTCTAAGCCACAAAGCAGCAGTAACAAGTGTCATATCATTGTCGGCTCATGATACGACCTGACAGTGACAGACTGCAGCTAGATGAATCTGCCACAAGACATTGATGTTTTCATATCACTAATATAGTTTTGCATTGAACCTACAGTGTCCGCTGCCGTTGGATCCACCAAGATATTGTTGAGTTCACTCATTCATTTATGCTCTAGCTTGGATATATGCTTAAGAGAATATTAGGAAAAAGTGCAAGCATTAATGCTTAGGTTAGTTGGAGGCGATTTGAGGACTCGCTTTAGGATTAGGCCTTGTATTTACTGAGGTTTTCATACCTACAAGTTATGTATGCTTGGGTTTCTAGTCCAACTACGTTTGCGGAGTGGACATGGTGGTGTATATGAATGATGAGAGGACCTTGGCCATTTATCAAAAGTCTTGAATATTGAATACAACATGATGTTGCCTAAGAGAGGCCACTATAAGTTTGACTCTTGCAAGGGCATCCTTGCGAGATCTAACTTTCGGTTAGCACATTAGTCCCGGCTAGCATTAGTCCTGTTTACAAGTTTTAGGAGCATCGAAGGTATCACCAACCTGAACTAAAGGTAGACCCCTCAGTCCCAATTGGTAACAACAACCCGGACCGAAGGTGCTCCGATGTGCTACTTCAAAAGGAAACATTTCATCCAAAGTCACGTGTATGCTGTGTAGGTCCAGTGGTAAGCTACGCGTGAGACAATAATTCATAAGGTATTGGCTTCGAAAAATAGGTGTGGGAGTCATTATTTTTTTAGCCTTGGAGAACCTTTACTCCTGGTTAAGGTTACCATTTAGTCCCAGATCTCTAGTCCTAGAATCGGAACTGTAGCCAACGTTTCAACTAGTGCAATGGGTCCTTTAGTCCCAAATCCCTAGTCCTGGTTGGGAACCGGGATTGAGTCACAGGGGTGGGAGTGATTATGGTTTTTTAGCCTAGGAGAACCTTTACTCCTGATTGAGTCAATTGGCACTAAAGGACAATACCTTTAGTCCCAGAACCGGGACTGTAGCCCCCCTCTCCCCTAGTGCACGATTCCTTTAGTCGCGTATCCATAGTCCTAATTGGGAAACTGGGACCGATTCGTAGAGGTGGAGGTTTTTTTTGCCTAGGAGAACCTTTACTCTGGTTTAGGCAATCAAGACTAAAGGACAATGCATTGAGTGTCAGATGCCTATTTCCTAGAACCGGAAATGTAGCCCACTCTCTACTAGTGCAACAAGTTTTTTAGTCCCAGATTCATAGTCCTGGTCGGAAAATCGAGACTAAAGCCAGTTTTCTACCACGAATGGAGCCTAACTCTCTACTAGTGCAACGAGGACTCCTAGAAAGCTTGAGCTTCCTAATACTTAAGCAAAATATCCTTGAGAGCGGAGTCCGCTTCTCTAACTCATTTATATTTTTTACTTTTACTAATTGGATTCCATGGTGTGTGATAATTGGATTGCATGGTGTGTGATTTTCCTTCCTATTGTAGGCTACTAGGTCATCTTATAGAATTGGAACTAGGGTCTTTTTTATGTTAAATATAACAACATTTAGAAAAAACTTAGTGCACATGTAATTGAACATGAGTAGGTTTTATAACTAAAATAGGTAGCGTGCTCGTGCATTGCTACGGACAACTAAAGTTTTATAAAAAAATAAATTGATCGCATGAACAGGTAATAATACAACAAATTAGATGCCGACATTAAAGTGATATTTAATTCAAAAAGCAAAATTCATGAAACTAACACAGTTACACATAGCGTAGGTCCCAGGCTCACCAAATCTATTATATAGAACTTTCCATGCGTTACAACAAATAATATCCCGATAATTTGAGCTTGAATGTGTTGTATTGTTACAAGAAAAAGACGATTTGAGCTTGATATTGGATATGTCAAAATTATAAATTGAAATTTTTGCATGGCTCAAATTCTCATTGATGGTTTGAAATCGTGAAGGTATGCATTTATAGTTTTGTACATTTGTGCATACACGTATAAAAGTTCATCTCACCATTGAAGTTGAATAGAGGATGCAACTGGCCATCACCTATGTGGGCCCTGTACTGGATGTTCTGTGCCCGTCATCTCCCAGACCCAGCCAACACCAAAGCAGGGAAGCACCATGTTCACATGGGAAGCATAATTTCTCAATATGGGCATACCTTGTCTCGGGATCAAGAAGACGATGAACAAGATAAGCAATTACATATTCCTTTCCTTCATCTTCTTGAGTCATGACAGCCCCAATGATCTTTTCTTCGGTAGCAACATAAAGTTTAAATGGAACTCCCCTCCTGGGTGCATGAAGAATGGGCGGTTATGATAGATATTCCTTTATCTTCTCAAATATGGCTTGTTGACTTGCCCCCCAACTGAATTAAGATTCATCCTTCAACTTAAGTATATGAGTAAAAGGAATAATCTTCTTGTATAGATTAGCAATAAATCTTCTCAAGTAGTTCACCTTCCCTAAGAATTTCTACACATCTTTCTTGCATGTAGGTGGTTGAACATTCTTAATCTTCTCAATCCTCTTGGGATCAACTTCTATGCCTTTGTCATGCATGATAAAGCATAGAAACTTTCCAGCCGACACTCCAAAAACACACTTGAGTGGATTCATCTTCAAACCATAACGGCGCATTCTTTCAAAAGCAAGACGCTAATCGGCTAAGTGAGGTTTACGGGCAGCCGATTTAATCATAATGTCATCAATGTAAACCTCCATAATCACCCCAATTAGATCATATAAAATCAAATTCATTGCTATTTGATAAGTTGCACCTGCATTCCTCAACCAAAGATCATAACAATCCACTCAAACAAACCAACAAAGCTAGGACAATTGAAAGCTATCTTTGATGTGTCTTCTTCTGCCATGAAAATCTAATTGTACCTAGCATTACCATCAAGAAAGCTAATCGCTCGCTGTCCTCGAGCATCATTGATCAACATGTCGGCTATAGGCATAGGATATTCATATCTGGGAGTGGCTCTATTCAGATCTCTAAAATCAATACAGACCCTGATATTCGCATGGACAAATGAATTCAGCTTGCAACAACCTATTGATCTCCTCCTTGATTTGGTCATGGATGGCCGAATTGAAGTGCCATGGATGTTGCTTGAACGGCTTGATTCCATTTCTGATAGGGAGCCGATGCTCAACAAGATCTCGGCTCAACCCAGGCATCTCTGTGTAACTCCATGCAAAACAACCAACATACTCCTTGAGAAGCGTGATTAACTCAGCTTTGTAATCGGCTTCCAAGTTTTGATTAATGAACATCGGCCGCGGATCCCCAATATCAACTTGTTCTAAAGGGTCCCCGAAGTGAAACCTTGGCCCAACTTATTGAGCTCATCAAAGTCATCAATAGCTTCACAGGCATCGGTCTTTTTAGCCCGATACTATTCAACATGACGCTTTAACCATTCAACATTATCCATTGATTACATTATGGTGCTAAGTCCATTGTTAATCTGCTTAAGTGATATAGGAATAATGCCTTACCTAGTGAAACTTACAAAATCATATTCAGATAAGTCTCTACCTGATAAGCAACCAAAAGCACCGTGCCCCCTAGCCTCACATGCATCAGTTGTGGCAACTTCAACTGATGAATCAGCATAGACGACCTCAATGGAATCTCCCACCCATTGGATGAAAAATTGGTGCAAGCTAGATGGCACACACTCATTGGCATGAATCCAATCACGCCCAAGCATAACACAAGCTTCCCTTGATATCAGCGACGAAGAATGTTGTAGCCAAAGTCTTGCTTCCGATGGTTAACTCAACATTAGCAATACCTCTAGCTAGGATTGGAGCATCACTGCCAACACCTGTGATGGTCATATTGGTCTTCCCCAGCTCTTCGTCCTTGTTTCCAAGCTTCTTATTCAATGAATATGGTATGACATTCACGATTGCACCGCTGTCCACCAACATGCTATGAACTGGCATTCTGTTGATGTGACCCTTCAAGTGTAGTGGCCTGAGATGATCCACTCGCACTATCAGCTTCTTGAATATAGCATCTTCAACGGAAAACACTAACTGCACTGCTGGTTGCTCCTCTTGGTCATGACTGATCAAGTAGTAATCAGAGGACAGATATACTACGTTCACATCCCTGCGTGCTGGTGATGGCTCATAGT
This sequence comes from Bothriochloa decipiens, assembly GCA_023333625.1. Lineage (NCBI taxonomy): Eukaryota > Viridiplantae > Streptophyta > Magnoliopsida > Poales > Poaceae > Bothriochloa > Bothriochloa decipiens. The sequence continues at coordinate 80,059 of JALGXP010000077.1, forward strand.
CAACCATCTCCTCATCTGGGACCACTGGAGCCTCCATGCCCACCATATTAGCAATAACAATATCAAACTCCTCTGGTGAGTCACCAAGATCTCCAAAACCTACAGGAATCAACATGGGCACTTCGGGAAACATGACAACCGATTTGGGAGACATTAGGGCATCTGTATCAGAGATAGTCGGCTTGGTCGACTCCTAACCGTCCTGGTCAGCAGCAGTAGTGGAGGCCATCCTAGCCGGCTCTGGGGCCAGCTTAGCCGCAGGAGCAGCAGGCATGAGTACGATCTTTGAAGGGATGTCTTGGGGCATCATCGGTGCAGGTGGGTCTTCAATCATCCTAAGAGCCCCCTTCTTCAACTTTCTTTGTCGGGCATGCAGTAGTTTCCGCCTTTGGGTCTTGTCCAACCCTCGTGGGCACAATTTGGGTTGAGTGTATTTGGGGTCCCTTGGCGGCTTCTCTTTCTCTTGAACTCCAGCAACCTCTTTAGTGACTTCTTCTTGTTGCTTCGCTGGACTTTCCCCTCCAATCACAATCGACTTGTTGTTATTAACAACAGGAGCTGACATCGAGCCAACTATGATGCTAGGAATAGAAACAGGCTTCTTTGGTGCCTCGACCTTCTTTGGCACATACACTTGCTGCGTAGGGGCCTTCTTTGATTCTTGAGGAGCTGCAACCTATGATTTTACCATCTCTTTTCTTGATTTGCTCTGCTAGAGCTCAATTGTTCACCCAATCGGCTAAAGACAGAAACACTTGAAGATGGACCAGCAACACCTCCCAATCTTTGATGCACGAGAGCCTGAGGATATGGCACCCATACTCCTCGTGGTCCCCATTGTGGCATTGGTATAACCGGTGGAGCTGGAGGAACTCGAGGTCCCCAATTCGACAACCGAGGACAAGTAACCTGCAAGGAAGAATCTGCTGGTGGAGTCATCGCCAATTGTTTATTTCTTTGTACTTCACGCTTTGACCGATTTTAGGAATCGGCCTTCTGTTTCTCGAAATTGGCCTTCTGTTTCTTGTACTTTGCCATAAGTCGGTGAAAAGTACAAAGTGACTTTACCATGGGTGGTTTGACTTTCTATTCTTTCTCCTTCCAAATAACAACCTTTGGCTTCTCGGGAATAAATGTGCACAACACATGAACACCTGAGGTAAGGTTGCCTGGAGGGGAGGAGCCAGCCTGGCCGACTGGGTCAGTCGGCCTAGCCAACTGGCTAGACCTAGCTAGGCCGACTGTGTTAGTTGCCTTAGCTGGCCCTATCTGGCCTGTGCTAGAGTCGGCTTGACCGACTAGTACAGTCGGCCTAGCCGGCCTTTGCAGCACCATGCGCGTTTCATACCATCTTTGCCTTCTCAAAGCCTCCACTGATCCGGCAGTGATTGTAAGATTGTCCTTGCCTTGTTGGTCTTTCTCAAGCACCACTTGTCACCTTGAATTCTTTTGAACATTCAGTGCGGCACGCGGTTCGCCAATAATAATATTCTTGCCTTTAGCTTTATCGGCTTGCTCGGGTCAGATCAAGATTGCTGGACTTCCTACTTCAATTGTATTCATGTAAGTGGGAAAAGGGTTCTTGTTGATCTTGATATCAGAAAGACTCAATCGTCCCTCATTAAGGGCCGACTGGACCTACCGATGAAAGACATTACAATCATTAGTTGTATGAGAATAAGAGTTATGATATTTGTAGTAAGCGCATCTCTTAATCTCATCTACAGAAGGCATGGTATAATGAATTCTAATGTATCGGATTTTGAGCAACTCATCAAAAATTCAGTTACATTTAGAAGTATCAAAAGTAAATTTCACTTCCTCATTCCGATTCCGTTGAATCGGCTTGAGAGAAGGGCAAGTAACATGTTTTTCTCCACTATCCATCTAATTTCAGCGGCCAATGTCTCCTTACTTTCATCATCCGAATCATCTGAAATAGCACCAAGAGCATGTGTATTCAAACGATGGGTCTTATATTCATGAGAGTCTTTAAGGCGCGTGTTGGCGGTGCTTACGGATCAATTTTAACCGCAATTTATGTCTAAAATGAGAGAAACAATCATGCTTTAACACGTATGCATATGCTATTAACGGAATTCCATTTGTACCTCTAGTGTTCATGATTTTGTAGATTATTCAATGAAACAAGTGGAAATACGCAACACAAATGAGAACGCACAAAAGCGGAATACGAATTCAGAAAATGCGCAATTAAGAATGACAAAGGAGCCCACCTTCATTCCAAACCTAGGCACAAATCATAACCATAGGGGAGGTCCATTCCCAAAGAGGAACCGACCACACAAAGACGGTGGCTAGCAGGCCCCACCAGGGGGACCGGCCGCCCCATAGGTTGGCCCTTCCGGGCCTAGCTTCCTCAGGCGGTTCATTGGCGGTTCCCCAACATTGGCTTCACCTTCTTTCATATTTGTGGATGCCAAAACCGACCACCTTGAGCAATAAATAGAGGGTGCTCCTCCATTCTACACACACCCCACCATTTGGAGCCACTCACCTCACATTCCTCACTTGTATTCTTTAGCATAGTTTAGTAGTTGAGCAAGGCAAAGCTACCAAGGAGAGCTTGTCTCCTTGGAGGAAGAAAGACCACCTTTAGTATGAATACAATTCAATTTTCCTCTATGAGCAAGTTCTTATCTTATTCATATAGTAATGCATATGAATTAGAGTATAGTCTTGTTCATGTCATGATCATGATATATGAACTAGCGTATAGTTAATGTGTCATGTTCTTGATATGTTCAACTTTATTCTTCATCGCTCATCAAATTAGTATAATTAGAGGAAGAACTAGGGATGAGGTGATGGTTCATCGTGCCTTCATGGTTGCTCTTAACCTAGCCTGTCAATCCATAGGGTTGGGGTCCTGGGGGGTTAGGAGTTGTTTCCAAGTACACCGGCGCGGTGCTCGGGTATGCGGAGATCGGCAGATATGTCGGTACTCCATGGATAGAGGGATAGGTGGGCAGGTAGTGACAGCCCTGTCCATCCCTTGCATTCCCCCACATTTGGGTATCGAGTAGGAGTTCGTAAAGTCTCTATCAGCTGGCAGACCAGCTCCGGGGATCTCCCTATCATTCTAGACTTAGTCCTGATGCTATACATACTAGTTAGATGTTTATTTACTATTCTTTACATAGCTGTATATGATCAATGCCTGCTCATTTAATTTATTCTTTTATTTTTTATTTACCCTTTTATCCTTGAGGTTGGCTCAGATGTGTGTGTCCACTATCTTATGAACTTGATTTGCCCCTGTGTACGCTATTCCTACCTATGCACAATATGTAATCATGTTTATATGAAAGCTAGATGCATTCACCCTGCCCTCCTACAAGAAATTATAAATTCGACACCCTAGAATACTCTCAGTTGAAATGCAATGATAGTTCTGTGCGCTTGTAGATTTATTGTAATTTCTTACGGAGCTATCATGATTGGCATACCTAAGTATCATTACTTAAGGAATGCAATTCTTGTTGCACCCTGGTGCCATGCTACAGGATTACACTCGTAATTAATGACGGTTAGGAAGGCAATAGGCACTTTTAACTATTATTACCAGAACTGCAATACCTTAGCCAGCGCCATAAGGGCCAAGAGTTACTTTTCTGAAGTGATGGTAGTTAGATATGCCAATAAGCATTTCTGGCGCTGTTGCCGGGGATGGACTTGTATTCTATCTTTTGCAACGATGTTAAGAAACGCCAATAAGCATTTCTGGCGCCGTTTTTGGGGATGGACTTTTAGTCTATCTTTTATGATGACGTTAAGAAACGCCAACAACGCCATTCTCAGAAAATGGCCCTCTCAATAAGATGATTCATATTAGCAAATTAAACATTCTCAAACTTTTCTTTGATCTTATAATTTAAACCATTAAAGAATATGTCAACAAGATCTCTTTCAAAAATACTCAAATAAAAACATCTATTTTTGATCTCTCTAGCTTTATTGAAAAATTCAAACACAGTTTTATCACGAGTTTGCCTAACAACAGTAAGGTATGACAATCTAGTTTCTTGAGCTCTGGTATAAAAATATTTATGAAACTTTTCTTCTAATTCAACCCAAGAATTTATGCAAAGTGGTGGTAAAGAAACAAACTATGAAAAAGCAGTACTAGTCAATGATAAAGAAAAATTGCGGATTTTCATATAATCAAGATTAGCAGCTTCTCCTAATTGAGTAAGGTATATGTGAACATGTGCCATAGTGGATTTATTACCATTACCACTAAACTTTTTAAAGTTAGGTACCTTCCAACCAGCAGGATTGTTCCTAAAATCAATTGCAGAAGGGTACAGTTTGGTGCTCATGTTTTGGGCAGTTTTAAAGTGAACACCTAGACTTTCCTCAAGATTTTTAGTAAACTCCTTCTCGAACTGACTTAACAAATCATGAATCTCAGCAGAAGCAGTTCTCTGCATGTGTTCAAGCATAGGATTTTAGCTAGGAGACTTCGGTGGGTCGGGTAAAATGGCATTGCCCCCCGAAGCTTTAGATGCTCCATAATCTGTTCGCAATGTTTGGAATGATTTTTAAGCACCCCTGCTGCACTTGTACAAGCATGATCAGTTTTATCGACAGGAAGAGCCGAAGAAGCCGATTTTAATTTACTAGCTTCGCTAACTGATGATTGATTATGAAAGAAACCTTGAGGCATACCAAATTCAGGTTGTATCAAGACACCTGATTGAGATATCCCTTCTATTTTATCTAGCCTAGCAGCTATTTTTTCTAAAGAGATATCCATAGCTTCTTGAAATCGAGAACCATGATTAATTATTATCATACTTAGGGAGATTATCTTGTGGATTTACCTGCTCAGATGATGTAGCATCCAGAATTGCAGCAACACTTGGCGCCTTGAATTGCACCACCTTGTCATGTCGGCCCTTGGAGCAACCCTGAAGGAAAGCTTTCTGAAGTTCTTGCATGTGAGCCTGAAGTTGAGCCTGAAGTTGCACCTGCAATTCTGGAGATAGCTCCTCCACGGATGTGGGATTGATGATGTTGCTGCTATGAACTTCGCTCGAGTCCTTCGCTGCATCTCCATCTACACCTATGTCGCTGGTTGATTGATATGTCAATTTACGCCTCAAATTCCCAACGGAGTCACCAAAAAGTATGTTGACGCCGATTAGTGACCGTGCCAACACACCAGCGGGTCTTGATGCCCAGAGGTTGCTTAGACAACCAACAACGCAGCGTAACTAGCCAAACTGATCTAGAGACCGATAGGGCTGATGCAGAGCTTGTTGATGGCTGAAAAAGCTCCTGAACAACCTCCAAAAGGATCCGTCAGGAGCAAGCATGTGGAGGGTCTCTTAGGACCAGCAAGACCGCCTAAGATGCCAACCAATCTCATGGAGAGAAGGACCGAACAACAAGTAAAGGGGATAAGGAGAGAAAAGGGGCAAAAAGAGTTGATAGATTGATTTATGTTTCGATTGATTGGATGGGATCAATCAGCCATGATCCTCTCATATATATATATAGGCCCGGGGGGGAGGGGTCTTATCCCAGTAGGAAACATCTTTAAAGCCTAATCTCTAAGTTTTCCACCTCCAAAAGTTACCAAAAACCGACTTAGAAACAAGCCGGTTCGGAACAAACCCATCGGAAGTTTCATCAGAAGTTTCGGTCTCGGACCGAAAGTCCTTGTGCGCACGCGCGCATCCAATTTCTGCCAACTACTGGAAGTTCCGGACTTCGTACCGGAAGTTCCGGTCTCGGACCGGAAGTCCTTGCGCGCACGCACACGCCCAATCTCAGCCAACTATCGAAAGTTCGGTCCTCGGAACAGAAGTTCCCATCTCAGACCGGAAGTATCACCAGAAGTTCCATCGAAAGTTACTGCAGTTGAGGCATTCTTTCATGGAAATACAACTCTCTCATTCGGACTCCAAATTGAATATTTTATATATGTTTTTTGACTATCTCGACGAGGGAAACGTAATGGTGAAGTCCGTTTCCATTTTTGACAAATTCATAAAATGGACATTTTTGGTCGTCAAGTGTCCACCCGCGCCGACAGCCAACTCCCTCCATGTGACTAGTACACATTATCTACCATCAACATTTGTCACCATAGAGCTTAGAGGCGATATGGCGTGGCAGAGGTAACGAGGGAGGCGACACGTTGCGGAGGTTCATCGAGGCGTTGAAAATACAATCATGTGTTAAATGTACATTGTAATTCCTTGATGCTTTCCATTACATAGAGATTTTTGTTTCATAAAAGAATTTACAAAATCCTCATGCAGAGAGCATAAGCGAGGATTATGTACGTTAGGATTAGGCATTGGTCTAGCTGTTGTTTCTCCGCTCACCTCATTTCAGATCGTCAGAGATCAAATTGTCTGTCTTGTCACCTGGCCCGCCTGCTTGCCATTCCTGTTGCTGCCTCTGCTGGAACTGATTCGTTTTCCATGGATTCGCCACCTACATTTCTGTTTGATTCGTCTTCCATTTGTTGGGATATACGACCATCGGTTCTTATGTTGCCATTCCAATCTGATTCAGCTCGGTGCTGGCTCATCTGGGATGCTCTGTTTCGTGTTTAACAGAGTATCTCGTGACTGCAGATTCAAAATATGTACTCGTTTTTTGTTCCTTTTAGATAAATAGTAAATGGAGCTATTGCGTTTCTATCCTTGTTTTGAATGACCATTTTAAATTTGCCCTCACTTTTCGCCATGTTGTATTTTTATCCTTGCTTTATAAAAATAAACGCTCAGTTACTCTGTTAACAGTGGCTAACGGTGTTAAATAAGCTTAGCAATGACAACTTTGCCCTTACAAAAATACTCTTATTTTTCTGAGTTTATTATAGTTTTCCCCTGTTTTTTTAAGAAAAATCTGAGCTCGTGCAATCCATGCTGACACCGCCCGTCTCCACCCCAGACAACAGCAACCCCGATGAGGCCACGTCCATGGCACGGAGTGGGGGTCACGCACGACAGATTGGGCCGCGCCAGCCGGAGCCGGCCTCCACGCACGCATCCTGGCTCACAGCGGACGGCCACGCACGCGGCTCCGCTCGCGCCGGCGGCCTTGCAAGTGTAAGCTCGAAGCCGAGCATCCCAATTCCGAACCCCATGGTTCAGGTCCTTGAGCCGCAGCTGCCGGGCGGCCTCTCGATGGCCTCGTCGTCCTCCAGCCCACGGACGCATCAACAGTGCTCGTGCACAGGGACAAGGAGAAGCAGTCTAGCAGCACGAGCTCGATTCGTCGGCCCTCCACCTCACGATGAAAACGGACCAGATACAAATGGATATCAGTCGTGCAACGATGCGACGGCGGACCTCGCTCCCATGGACTGGGAGCCCGCGCGCGACGGCTAGGAGGCGGAGTCCGCGCGCGACGGCGAAGTCGCGGCCGGCGGAGGGTACGACGCGGCTTGTGAGCCGCCGCCTGGCCGCGTGACACGCCTGGCCGTGCCGCCGCCTGGCTGCGCGACACGCCGCCGCGTGTGTACGCGAACCGCGTTTGGCCGCCGCCGCTCCCAGCCGCCCTCGGCGCCCCTGGCCTCGGTGGATCGCCTGCTCACTCCACCGGAGAAGACAGCGTCGTGGTCGAGGATGGGGATGAACGGGTGAACAGATAAAGCTAGGGTAGTTTTGTCCTTGTTTTTACAGTCAAGCGTTTTATTTCTTTTTTAATTTTTTATTTCAAAAACCACTAACAGAGCTATAGTAGGGTTAGACTATGTTCATTTTAACAGAATGAAGGTAAAAATACAACATGACAAAAAACGAGGGTAAAATCAAAACCGCACTTTAAAATAAGGGTAGAAACGTAATAGCCCTATAGTAAATACGTTCTGAAAAAAACTATCATTTAACTGGTATCTCCCAAATGTCCAGTAGTACGATAATTTGTACTTGGAGATGTCATTTCAGATTCCATTTCGTTTCTGACAAATCCAAAGATAGGGGTACTGTGCCGTCTAGATTCTCATGCTTTTCTCACTGAATTAACTAAATTCGACGCAGAGTGCATGTCACACAAATGGAAGTAGTCATGTGGTACCCATTTCTGTGTCATAATGTGTGCACCTCCGTTTTTTCCATTTCTGGGCTATGACTAAATGAGACATTTCTCTAAGGAAAAGCACAAACATCCTTAACTACAATTCAGCTGAGATTTTGGAGTTTGCTTTTGATTTACTCAAAAATCTCAGCTGAATTGTCTGTTTGGATTCCCAACACTGAGAGTTCTCCAATGGACCAACCAACTACGACGCCTTGCTTTTAAATCCGCCATACGCTTCACATATTCAGCGCTGACATGCAAGACTTTATCTAATGGGTTTGCCACTTAGCAAAAAACTCGTCGGTGATTCAAGATATCTAATTGACAAAATTCATCTACCATCTGTATGATATTCTTGTTGGCACCATATGATGCTAGTATAATGGATTTTGATCATAACGTAGCTGTCATTGTTAGCGAAGGTATGGCGGAAGAGCATGTTGGGGGATGGACGCGCCGTTGCCACTCCCTATCAGTTCCATTTCTGATACGCCCGTAGATGCATAATCGGCTACGCGCGCGGCCCTAGTTCCATGAGCTGGAGGTTGTTTTCGACTGACGCCGGAGCAGAGTTTAGAATTGAACATTCGTCGCACATTCGGTTCACTTTCGGTCTTTCGCAGCCGAATGCAGGTACAAATTATCCCAAACGTGTTTGCGGGAGGCCAAGGCGAGCGACAGGGCGACATCATCGGGCCCTACCTGGTCGGTGGTTGAGGAACAGGAGGCATCTTGAAGCCGGATGACTAATGTGACCATGACAGCTGGAATATTCTAGGCATGTGTAGTAGGTACAGGGGCAAAATGGCCATGTAAAAGTCTACGGTTGTGTATAAATAACACTTCCACCCAACTGTAATAGAGAGAGAGAGTAGTTTTTGCCCTAAATTCCCGTTCATATTGCTTTTAGCATTTGCTTATTTCCATTTGTCATGGTCGCACCACCGGTTGCACTTCGGCAACCAAGGGTACTGCAGTTATCGGTAGCATGCCCACCAACATTGGCGCCCACCGTGGTTGTGCACGAGCATACCATGCCAACGACGCGCACAGTGACAGACATTCTCAATGCAATGGCAACATCCAAGAACAACACCCAACCGGCAGACATGGTTGGCACATTTGCGGATCCGGCTGGGGACGCAGCGACAGCAGCGGCCGAAACCCGGGCGGTGATTTCACACCCACCCTCGTAGCAACACCAACCGGTTATTCAGCTAACTAACGACATTGATGCCATGGTAGAAGAAGAAGAACAGGGAGCCGGCAATTCACATGAGGTCTGGGATGAAATACTTGTGCAGCATGCAGCTTTGCTCAAGAGACTCGACGAGTATCAGGCCGACATCCAGGTCCTCGAGGAAGAAAGCCAACGCATGGCCAATCAAATCGCAGCCAGAAAATGGGTGGCTGCTGCCCAAGAGGCGATCAGGCAGGCTGAAGCTACCAAGCTAAGGTTGCAAAGGGACCTAGAGGCCATGCAGGAGGAACCGAGGGCGCAACACCAGCCGCAACTGAATCACCAGCTGATATTGTGGCTAGGTGCGAGATGATGAGCCTGCTGGACTGTTTCTCTGGCTATCATCAAATTCGGTTAAATCCAAAGGACGAAGAGAAAACCAGTTTCATAACCCCAGGCGGCACATACTACTTCAAACGCATGCCGAAAGGGCTCCGAAACGTAGGGCCAACCTTTTATAGAATGACAGATGAGATTTTCAGAGAATAAAAAACCAAGAAGAATCTAGTTGCATATGTCAATGATATCGTCATCAAAAGTGATATCAAGGGAACTTACATTGAGGACCTTAAGAAAACATTCGTTAACCTTAGGACCAGTGGACTTAAGCTCAACCCGGAAAGTGCATTTTCGGCGTTCGGAAGGGTAAACTCCTAGGCTATTTGGTATCAGCCTGGGGTATAGAAGCAAACCCAGAAAAGATAGCAGCACTCACCAATATGGTGCCCCTAACAAACCGAAAGCAAGTGCAGAGGCTGACAGGCAGGGTTGCGGCGCTCAGCCGTTTTATCTCTAGGTCAGCCGAAGAGGGCCTTCCTTTCTTTTGGGTGCTCAAAGCGACATATCAATTCGAGTGCGGAGCTAAGCAGCAAATTGCTTTCGAGAATCTAAAGAACTACCTCACAAGGCTAACCACATTATCTAAACCATCTCCAAAGGCCGAATTATTATTGTATCTGGCGGCTTCGCCGGTAGTTGTCAGTGTGGTCTTGGTAGAGGAAAAAGAGCATCAGAGAAAAATGACTCAGGTCCCAATCTATTTCATCTCAGAAGCACTCGCTGGTGCCAAACTAAATTATTCAGAGTTGGAAAAAGTAGCCTATGTGGTGGTCATGGCTTCCCGCAAGCTCAAGCATTATTTTCAAGAGCAAAATGTTAAAGTCTTAACAGCCCAACCGCTAGAGTCATTGTTCCACAACAACGAAGCGGTTGGTAGAATAGGCAAGTGGGCAGCCGAATTGAATGCATACAGAATCATTTTTCAGCATAGATCCACAATCAAATCTCAAGTCATCACGGACTTCATAGCCGATTGGACACCAGCAGCAGACGACACTACTCTTCAAGTTCAATCGCCAACCTGGACTGTTCACTGCGATGGCGCCTGGTGTTTAGCTGAAGTCGGTATTTCCGCTATCCTTACGCCGGCATCAGGGCCGAAAATCAGATATGCAGCAAGACTTTTGTTCCTAACAACAAACAACACAGCCGAGTACGAGGCAGTATTGCTTGGGCTCCGAAAGCTTCGGGCCCTGGGTGTAGCAGATGCCTCATCATGTTGGACTCGCAAGTCATTGTTTAGCATGTCAAAAAATATTATTCTTCAAGGGAACCAGAATTGACCAAGTACCTGGCGGCTGTTCATCGAATGGAGAAGTTTTTTAATGGCTTTACTTTGAAACATATTCCAAGGGCAGAGAACATAGAGGCCGATGAATTAGCAAAAGAAGCAGTGTAGGGTTTGGCATTGCCATCCGATGTGTTTTTCCAGTCTTTATCCATCAAGGCAATCAAAGACGAAGAGGACAAGCCCCTATTGGTGCACATCATCGCCAGCGAAGACTGGCGAGCACCGATAATGGCCTTCCTCAATGGCACATATGAACCAGAAGATAAGCATGATTTGCAGCGAATGCAGTCAAGAGCCAAGCCATACTCAATCATTCGCGGTGAGTTATACAAAGAGGAAATAGTCACACCGTTGCTCAAGTGTATCAGCAGAGAACAAGGCAAGTAGCTGCTAAATGAGATACATTTGGGAATGTGCAGTGTCCAGAGGGGACCCCATGAAATCACTCACATGGCAATGCGGCAGGGTTTCTACTGCCATGCAGCCGAAGATGCCAAGCATATCGTCAAAACTTGCAGAGCTTGTCAGATGTTCGCTAAGAAGCAGAACGCTCCTGCAAGCTCTACATCATCCATCATGCCAACATGATCCTTGCAGAGATGGGGAGTAGACATAGTTGGTCCCTTACCTCAAGCTCCAGGGAACTTGAAATATGCGGCAGTGGTGTTAGAATATTTGACCAAGTGGGTGGAGGCGAAAGATCTAGCAAAGATCACATCGGGTAATCTCATCAGTTTTGTCTGGCAAAGGATCGTGTGTCATTTCAGCGTCCTGTCATACATCACAGTGGACAATGGCAAGCAATTCAATTCAACCCAGTTTTGGCAGTTTGGTGCTGAATTGGGAATCAAGTTGGCATTCGTTTCGGTCTATCACCAGAATCAAATGGAGCAGTCGAACGGGCAAATGGCGAAATTTTCCAAGCAGTGTCCAAGATGTTAGAGGGCATCAAAAAAGGAAAGTGGGCCAGTGAAATGGTAACAGCAGTGTGGGGTCATAATATCTCCAACACAAGATCCACAGGATTCACGCCTTTCCATCTGCTATTTGGTGAAGAAGCCATAACACTGGAAGAGCTCAAATTCGGCTCATTCAGAACTAAAATAGCTGTAACAACCCCTATCCAGTGATACGTCGAGCTGGAAACAGCCAAGTTACGCAAATGCCAGGCGGCAGAGAATCTGGACTGATACCATCAAGAAACAAGGGCATGGAGGGACAAGATGGTGTTGCGCAAGACCATAAATCTTGGTGACATGGTGCTAATTCGTCACACAAAGAAGCAAGGCAAGTTGTAGTCACATTGGTACGGGCCATTTGTCATCTCAAAGGTGATCAAGCCTAGTGTCTTCAAGCTCACCAATGAAGAAGGAGCTAAAACCACGCATACCAGGAACGCCGACAACTTGCGGCGATTCTACCCTTGAGCCGAATTGCCCCTCAGGGGGTTGTAATTTTTATTTCGCATTTACCATTCAAACTAAAGAGATGCGCTCTTTTTCCTCACAGGGGAACCTGGATACGGGTGTGAGGTTTTTTTAATGAGGCACTCTAATGTAACCATGAACCATAATTAATTTTCATTTCCCCCTTACATCTATCGTTTATGGTCGAAAGCTAGGGTCCCATTCGGGACGTCCTCGCATATTCGACAACCAATTGCATTCTGGTAAAGGTTGCATGCAACCTCAAGCCTAGTGGCTTAACAAAAATAAAAGTCCAAAAAGGACTAAGCTGCAAGCCCAGAGGCTGCAATGCTTCTGGTCCAAAAAGGATCGGGCCAAATCGCCCAATATAGCGTCCCAAAAAAAAGAGAGACCAAAACAGTAGCCCAGGGGCTATCAATTTAATTGCTTTATAAGCGGAGATACAATCTAGCAAATTAAATATGCAATAACCCAAGCTGTACTTGCAACAGTCAAGACAATGTACCAGCTATAGTACAGGGCAAAATAATGTCGCGTCCACCAAATCTAAGCAATTAAACCATCGGTGATATCATCCGTACCCGAAATAAAGGCAGATCACTGTCTCAATCCATTATATAAGGTCAGAGAACCACGACATCAGCGGCAAAGGCTTTCAGATGTTGTGGAATAGACCCTCTAGGCAGTCTCATTATAGGATGAGTAATAGGGTTTCAGATAATAGAAATAGGAGGCATCAGGAGAGGCATTTCGGGGTGCAAAGTGCACATAGGGCATCATCTACAGAGAACATTAGGCATTCGGTTAGCATCTAGAGAGCAATTTCGAGAGAATGCAACAAGCGCACACTACGCACCACTGAGAGAATACCTCAGCTTATCGGGCAACCAAGTTATAGAACCTGGCGCTAGTCTAGTGGTTGACAGTCGCATGAGCAAGGGAAAAAGCTACGCCAAGACTCAAGCTTGGCAACTCTCCGTGCTTGCTTGCAGACCAATCATGCATTTTCGCACCACCCGCTGTGGCTTGTCAGCAACAAATGACTAAAGAGCCACATCCGCTTCAGCATTCCCGAGCTCCTTCAAAATCGGCCGCGCAAGATGAACATGCAAGGCCCGATACACTAGGTCATGATGTAGCAGCAAATGTCCTTTTCATCGTTACAGCCAACAATATCGTGGAGCAAAACATAAACCCTGGCTCCCAATCAACATACTATGATCCAGCAAACATGTAAATAGCGAACAGAAAAACAAAAATGTGCGCATTTCTGATTGCAATAGACGTGTTTTTATTCATGCCAAGGGGACGATGTTTTTCAAACTAAGTCTATTTGGTTTTCAAAAGAGGCCGAGGGGCTATCGCCAAATGTGCCCCTTGACTTTAAAAGTTGGGGGACGGCGATTTTCAAACTAAGCCTATTCGGTTTGAAAAAGAGGCCGAGGGGCTATCGCCGAATGTGCCCCTCGACTTTAAAAGTTGGGGGGAC
>JALGXP010000762.1:0-23335 GCA_023333625.1 Bothriochloa decipiens
AAGCTAGTTACAAATGTTTTCGATAAACTATTACTACATTTTTTTTTGCCAAATAAAACTATTACTACATTGAACTGCAGGTGGCCTGTGCTCTTGCCATGTTGGTGTGATCCTAACAGTCCATGTCGGCATTATACTGATGACTGGAAATGATGATGCATCCAAGGATGAGCTGGACTGTGAAGTCCCATCTGGGGAGGAGACGAAATGCAGATACATAATGGGAATGATAGATACATGTAGTCTGTAGAATCCATCACAATTTCCCCTTGATAGGCCCCAGATCTCACTCTATATGACTATATCAATCTCCATGTCATGTAACATTTTTTTATGTACCTCTATTGTGCACTATCCCTCAAGAAGTTAATACAAAACAATCTCTTGTTTAGTGCTCATAACATTACTCCAGCCTCCAGGTGTTGTGCTTCGTGTTGAGAAAAACAAATAATCACTATACCAGTGATACACTGCCCATGTAACCTGTTTGGTGTCAACAAATAAAGATATTGGCGTGATTGAAATTATGACTTTAAGCTCGGAACCAACAGCTTTGTGAAAGACAGAAAGAACCCTAATTTTGCCAAACTATTGCACATCAGAATCCAAAGATTAAATAGATATTTAACAAGTGCCTTCCAAATGCACATGGAGTTTACTATCGTTGCTGGACAATTGGTTGTATTCCATCGAGTAAATTGCACTGTGAGTACCTAAACTATTCAGCGTGTAACAGATAGGTACTTGACTAAAAAACATAACTTCTGAGTATTGGAACTATACTTATATAACATCTGGGTACTTCAATTGACGTGGAGCCTTGGCGTTTTTGTGACAACCCCTGCAGCGGCATGCTCGCGCGGTGCGGCGGTCCTCGCCTGCGGCAGCCTGCTCACCAGGTGCGGTGGCCCTCGCTCGCGGCGGCCTGCTCGCGCGGCGTGGCTGCTCACCAATGCGGCACGTCGGTGCCGGTGAAAGGTGGAAAAAATTTGGGAAGGGGGTTTTCAAAAAAAAAAAAACGAGTACCCAGAAGTTACGTAAGTATAGTTGTAGTACCTGGACGTTACGTTTTTTAGTTGAAGTATCCAGATGTTATGTAAGTATAGTTTCAGTACCCAGAAGTTGCGTTTTTTAGTTGGAGTACTTATTTATTACACACTAAATAGTTTATGTACTCACAATGCAATTTACTCTATTCCATTCAACAAGGACACAAAATTCCCTGCTACTAATACAAGATAACATTAGAATTTTACTTGCGATCAATAACATTACTGAATAGGCATGGAGAAGTTTTTGTACATGCATCGTTATCATGACATTCACATCCCAAGGTTGTAGTGGAAGTCCTTGTGCTCCAATGTTCTTGCTCCTCACTGTTTGGTCTCATCTCTCCAGACGCCACACCAGGGGTGGATCTACAGTAGTAGCACGGGGGTACAGCTGTCCCCCCTAAAATTTTTAAAAAAACACCAAATATATATACCTTTTAATACCTTGTATATGTATAATACATTTATAAAATACAATTGCTAGTCTGCTCAGTCATAAAACAGTCTAAACACACTACATTCGTTGCTTTCTAGGTTGCATCTATATAAAATCGCAACTATTTTATCATCGTTTAGTAAACTAATTATGTTATGATCATGTTGATGAACTGTATCGTTTTCATTTGTACCCCCATGATTAAAATCCTAGATCCGCCACTGCGCCACACCGTCTTAAGAGTAGAGCCTCACACGCATGGTAATTGGCGCACGGCACAATGGGCACGTTGATAATGTTGGGCCACATTCCTTGCATGTCTTGCGAAAAGGAAGAAAAAAAAGGTTTGTCAATAACTCATCCAAACAAAGGAATTAATTGAATTCTTATCTTTAAAGGTTAGTCATAGTTCTCAAATCGCAGGTTAGTTCATTTGGGAGAGTTCACTAGCAATAGATAGTCAAATTGGGTAATCATTTACCATTTCACACTTTCAAACTCCGATACTTAGCATATGGAGATGGAATGTGTATAGAAAACTTACCAGGTGACCACACTGAAAAGCCATGTCCTTTGGATTGGTCAAACATATGGGACATACCTGTAGGCGGCAAAGATATAGTTTAACACTTTAATGTGCCGTCACCCTTGAGAAATATAATGAAGAACTACTGGCCCAAAGTACCTGCTCGTCGGCAGTGCTTTTACCAGTTGACTTCGAGCTTGCAGTTTGAGGAGTATGTGAAGCTGCAGCATTATCATTTTCAAGAACTTTATTTGGAGGAGGAAGAATCCTAGGAGAGCCAATCCTTTGTGCGTGCTTTCTGGAAAAGACAATACATACAAGATCAGCAAATGGAACAGAAATGGCAGCAATGCCAAGAACGAATTCAGGATTAAAAAGAACTGAGTAAGAACAGGTACTCTGGAGGTCGGAGGCCTTGAGTTGCTTTATACTGATAAGGTATTTCCATAAGAGCTGCAAGGGCAAATGCAGCCTCCTTCTTTGACATATCCTTACTTGTTGACATAATATCAGTGAAGTTCACAAACTGCAATAGTTAATCAATAAGATTCTCATAAGACCAACAGGTCAGAAACTGAAGTCTATTCTACTCAGAAGGCAATGGCAGTCTTGCTGTCTGTTTTATCGTTGTTGTGTTGTGTTGTAGTCACTCTCTCCGTGGTCGTGTTGTGTTGTATTCGCCGGTCTTGGCCTTTCTTCTTAATGAAAAAGACACGTGAAGTCGTGTTCGAGAAAAAAAGAAGGCAATGGCAGAAAATAAGTTTAATTTAGATTAGTATATTTTTTTATTACTTGGAATAATCAATATGCTCACAACTTTATGTAAAAAAAAGTGATAGGTACATGTACAATAGCAAGCACAGGGCACTTCTATAAGTGGAGGAACACCAACGATTTGGAATTTAAACATCATAGAGTAGTATTATATAATTATATAATCACCTGGAAATTGTCAAAAGCTCTTTCAGGGATACAGTCATCAAAATGCTGCATTGCATCCCATGGTCCATCACCCACCCCAACCATTACTATTGAAAGAGGATAGTGGCTGACAACCAAATAGGCTTTCAGTAATAACACAAGACCAAGTTCTAAGACATGATGAACTGAATTTTACCTAGCATCAACAATTGCTTGTATAGTTGCTTGTTCCTGTGGACTTAATCTTCCATCATTTGTATTAGAGGCAGTCACCTACAACTTTTGCTCATGTCAAATATGTTGATAATTCTAGTTAATTATTTCGATGCTATTATGAACATGTTACCTGTCCATCAGCTATGATCACGAGGACATGGTATTGCCAGTTACTATTTTCAACAACAGAAATCGCTGCATAAATAAGAGGTGCAAAAGAAGTTGGTCCTGCACACAGTTGAACCAAGGAATAAGCAAGTAACCACAGACCAGTACTCCCAGTAATGCTATTGGCCACTAATATTTCGCTACAAGTTTGAGGACTGCACAAATAGGCTATTGCACAGTAGTTTATCAGGAGCTTAGGACTTATTTCTCTTCAGAAACTTGAAAATCCTAAAGTCTGGGCTCTCTGGAAACTGAAATATTTTGGTCTTCTGATGTACTGATGTATTAGTACCTGAAAGGTTCAAATGTGGTACGATTTGCCGATACCTTGCAAGAACCTCCTCAAACCCACGACAGAGTTGGTTCTCTGGGTAGAACCTGAAGACAGAGTGATCATGTGTAGAAGCTACAAAATGAATTTAACTCGTCACATCATGTGTAGAACCATGCCAATTGCCTAAATTTCAGTAATGGGAAAATGACAAAAGAACGGTTCTTAGTTACCATCGCCAAATCCAAAACATGGTATTAAGTTATCATCATCAAAAGGTGACAGTGTTCGCCCGATTATAGAGATAGCTTGCTCATATGGATTTGGGGTGCCATTAATGGCATGCAGAGATTTTCTTCTAAAGGAATGCCTACCTGCAGAATTCAGACAAGCAGTTATTTATAATCAGGAGGATCTTAATTCTTAAGTAAAGCTGCTAGAAAGCCAGGAAGTAGAAGGAAACAGCTGTGATGTGATTGCAGAAATAACACTACCTGACCACTCATTGCTTTTGGTAAAATCAATACCAAGAATTAGATTTGATGATTCGAGACCAGCTTCTCTCAGTGCAGTAGTAACCTTCACAAATATGAAATGAATTTGAAAATTTACACAGAGGCATATAACACAAAAAACATATTGTGTTGAAATAGGGCAGTTGAATCATGTGAGCAGCGTTGACTACACGAAACCAAATTGGTAGATGTTGTGGCCAAAGACTTATGACCGTTTGACAGGTATACACTGTAAGATACTAGATTGTTTTTTTAAAAAAAAGTCAGTGCCAAGATTTAGGGTAGTAAGGCCACCTAAAGCCCTCAATTTGACCTTTTATGAATTGCTTTTTTTAAAGATAATGGAATGTATTTACTCCTGCCTCTGCTTAAGTATGTATTTGGTTTTCAATTAACTATGTTGAACAGATTCGACCAACAAAAATCAAGGATGACAGGAGAGATTATAGGTTCAGATGAGAAACTTGTTTAGACTTCACATATGAGCAAGATTGCATCAGGAAATGTTACTGCTGGTTACCTCATCGACGGAGCTATAATTGTCTGGTATAAATTTTGGCTGCCTTCTATCATGGTTTTTGTCCTTGGAACCATGACCTTGATGCCAGTGCTTGTGATGAGTTCTCTCACCCCACATTATAATAAAATGATCTGAGGTAACATATAAGTTCCAAAGCATTAGGAAGTCATATTTAGTCATTGAAGCAAAGAAGTCACAACAGCTGAGAAATATACCACATGTTGTTTTAGAAATTATGCACAAGGAAACAGGAAGAAACCAGAGAGAGAGGGAGAGGGCATATGGAGGGTATGCATTAGTACACTAATAGAATCTGCGCACAAGATAGTTCCATCTGATGAAATTGTGATCTGTCAAACATAAGCTAGCAGCAACCGGTGTGAATTCTTGATGCAAAATGGAAGTTGAGTTAGGAGTTACAGTAGCCCTAGAAAGGCCCATTTGAAAGGGAAGACGCACCACATAGGAAGTTTTAATACTGAATTTAACAAGCATTTGTATGTATCAGTCAAAAATGATCTATCATACAGTAACAAGTATACTGGCTAAATAAATGAACCATGCACAAAACACTAGATAGATCAAATATCTCAACAGAATTTAGTAGTTTGTTGCGATGAAGCAATACGGTTAACTAAGCACAAAACAGAATCAAACTAACATAAAATTTGTAAAATTCCCTCAGCCTAGTAGCAGCTGCGAATTGATATATGGACTTGATGAGCACAAATCGAGTCATTAAGCGGAAGGAAGACTTGTAAAGTTCATTGAGGATAGTAATAGAAGCAAGCCAAGCGCACGCCAAGGTCAATTGCGTGCTTTGCAGAAGTTGTCAAGAAAGCCTAAAATTAAGCAAGCATAAACAGAGGGTCACGTCTAATATCGCTCCTCAAGAACCAGTCCCCATTTTGAGGTGGGAAATAACTAAATATAAGCACCCACAGCATAGGAATTGCCATAACCGGCTGCTACTATGCTGAAGAACCGACTGGCCCCTAATCACTCATTCACTCTGTTTCGGAGTTCGGGCAGAGGACCCATCAGTCAAATCCTCAATCCAGTAGAGCCAAAATCCGCACACTAAAACGACATGCCATAGTTACTATAACAATAATAAAAAGAAGGGATAATACTACAAGGTCGATTCGACTTCTTCTTGTTAGCACCACCGTCGACGACGACGGGTCCTCAGGCCTCCGTGCACAGACAAATCACAACCAAAGACAGAAATTGCAAGGGAAAAGATCATTTTTATTACCTGGTAAAGTCAGGTGAGCGTCTGTCGAGCAGACGTGGCGGCGACCGGTGTGGTGAGCGGCGGCGGCGCGTGCACCGTGCAGGCACAGACCACGGGCAGGCGCAAGAAGAGCGGTCAAGGGAAAGGAGAGGAGGAAGTCAAGGGAGACGAAGGAAGGGAGACTGGGAGAGCGCCCTCGCTGGGGTGGCTGTGGGCCTGTGGCCGCTTCGTGGATGCTGGCGAGCCCAGCGGTGGTGGTAGCGTGCGGTGCAGCACGATGGCTGCGGAAGTGACCATAGCGTGCTGCGTGCGTCAAGAGAAGACAAACAAAGCAACCCAAAAGCAGTCTCACATGGCAACATGACATTGTGAGAGCAACCGGTTTCGCTTTCGGTATCTGTAAAGCTAAACACAGCATCATCGTGCATTGATAAGACGCAGAAGATTGTCCTACGTCCATGACATGATCTAAGAATATCCCCATGTGGATGGAATAGCCTTTTTTTGGGAGTGAATAAAATTCATGTTACAGAATAGCCTATATTGAGTATATAAGAACAGCGTTTTTTTTTTTTTGAGTGGGGTTTGTGGGCTAAAAATAAAGCAAGCAAAAAAATTAAAATATTTACACGCCTGGTGGGACTCGAACCCACAATCGCCTGATTAGAAGTCAGACGCCTTATCCATTAGGCCACGGGCGCTTGCATGTTGGCTACAGCAATAGGGGTTTTAATAACATTATCCTGACGTCCGTGACAAGAATGGACAAATGGCCATACTTACAACCTCAGCGAATAAGTCATTTCAAAGAGTCCAAGGATCCAAATAGCTGAGGTTTGTTGACGATCTCTACCTGCGACTCCTGCTTTGATGACTTCACTAGTTGGCAGTATATTATCTTCGAGCTAGGTGTTGAAAAGTTTTCCAAACAATAGCACGGACTCTTGTATTTTTACCATCGATCATGTGAAAGTTTACCAAATTATAGATCAATTATTTTGTTGACCATCAAAATCCCTCATATAGCATAGAATTTCGGGGCAATGTAGAAGCCGCTTTCGATGACGAGGTCGATAAATTGATATTACCTAGTTTGTGTAAGACTTTCGTTCATCTCACTTCGGGTTCAGATCCATATGAACCCCTACAAAGCGTTCATAGAGGCAAACTGGTGATTACTTCTGCTAACCCCCACTTCGAAAATTATGGCACGAAAACTCACAATACCCGCGATCTGAGAGGATATTCTCCCTGTCGCTTGGTTGACAAACTGTTCCGTATAATATTATTTTGATTGATTGATCCCACAGCCCCCCTCTGATCTGATAGCAAGCGTTATCGTGGTGCAGTAATTGGCACCACAATAAATAGAAACAAAAAACAAACTGTAGCGCGCAGCAACCAGATGTGTTGATCCTGCATAGCCTTTGATCTTAGCATGAAAAATTTTGAGCTCAAATCAGGAAATATACTACCAACACAATGATGATTCCGTCGCAGTAAAGGGCAAAGCCACATTTCAACATAAGGCACCTGTTATCTAAAACAAAAAATTATCCCATCAAAGCCAACTAACACACTATGAATTACAACCACAGTGAATGAGGCGCTGCCAATGAGAATCAGCCAAAATTTTGTATCTTTGCTAAACATTATTCTAGGTCCAGCAAAGCTGGGTCATGTTACAACCAATCAACCTGATGCGCCCAACACACAACTCAAAACTGAGCGATGATCTCTGGGCGCACCGGCAAATCGATCAACTAGGCATACTGCTTTGAATGGAAGCTGTGCAGTCTCAGTTCGGTACATCAGGCTGTTGATATAAAGGCTCCAGGCATTCTTTCGCTCTATGAACCTTTGACTGGAGATAGAAGCTCCCGTTCTTGGCATTCCTCTCAAACATTGTGTCATACTTCTGCAAAGTATCCAAACAGGGGGAACTTGAGGTTAGGTCTGGCTCAGACAGTGGTTTTGTACAGATGGTTCTAACAGTATGAGTTAACAAAAGCTAACAGCTGCATGGACATGTTTTGTGCATCATAAAAATATTGTCACAGACCTGGGCAATCTCTTCCCACGTTGATTGTTCACTGATACCGAGAATTTGCCGGGCTTCTTGCTCAGTCATGGCCTTGCTAGCCCGTCTAATACCAGTTATAGTTTCTTGGGCAACTCCAGTTTTGTTTGCATCTACAGGAAAAAACAGAAATGATTAATTTATTTTCAAAAGAAATATGGCACATGGGTAATACGGCAATGCATATGTTTCTTTTCCAGAGTGAAAGCCAACTCTTTAATATGTAAATAGAGGATTAAGTAAGTTATTTAGTTCAGAGCATTATAGTGCTTCTATTCATCTTGCAAAAACAATCTATAAGTTAGCACCAATATACAGTTATTTTCATACAAAGAAGCTAATCAATTCAGTCAAAATCAGGTTCAGCAATAAAAGTTCCAAATACATAGCCCAAAACTGCTTGTAGAGTTATGATACTTTGCAGGCGAACAAGGGCTATGCTATGCATTAATAATTTGATCTGAACAGATGAGGAAAGTATGAAACTGGCTTTTGTATGCATGTACACGAGGACTTCACATATCCTTCAATAATAGGAAAAGCCATCATGGCAGTTTTCTGAAGTGAAGTATATGAATATATCCTACTGAACGAAATTGTCAAAACAGACATATTATGGAACTTATAACATCACTTATTAGTTCACAAATGCAGAACTGTTTGAAAGAAAGTAATGCAATTTTACATCTTTAATTTGCAATTCGACAGCAGAGCAGTCCAAGCAATGTGCCAATATCCCTAAATCTAAAAGGACCAACACAAATACAGAATGGCTGGGAATGTCATCACCACCCAAAC
Source organism: Bothriochloa decipiens (assembly GCA_023333625.1). Classification (NCBI taxonomy): domain Eukaryota; kingdom Viridiplantae; phylum Streptophyta; class Magnoliopsida; order Poales; family Poaceae; genus Bothriochloa; species Bothriochloa decipiens. The sequence goes on from JALGXP010000762.1 coordinate 8,741, forward strand.
TGTGACAGGCTGACAGTCCACATTTCATGGACCAATGCCTGATTTTTTTTTTCTTTGTATGGATTATATGCTTTAGAATGTATATGGGGGAAAAAAATGAAGGATAGCACTAAGAACAAGAACACGTTTTTGATCTGTACGTTGTATTTTGATAAGCGGAGCTGCTTCAAATGAAATTACTCAGGTGCCCTATCTTGCATCAGAAAACTGGAACAGCAGAGGAGCAGTAGGGGCAAAAGGACTCAAATTTTTCGATTTGGGATTGTGACCCAGATACCAGGTGACTCTTAACCAGTGGCAATCAATGCCTCACAAAACACTAATACCTCAGGCACAGACACGTCATGGTTTCCCGATTCAAAGCACCGTACAGTCAAAGCAGCCCGGAAATCCTATGTGTTTGAAAAGGCATGAAGAGGGAGCACTCACTGACGAGGGCCTGGCGGTAGGCCTGGAGCACGGCCCTGCCGACCACGGCTCCGCCCATGATGACGATCAGATTCGTGAGGAGCCTGCCCGCCTGTGTGTTAGAGACCAGAAGCGTCAGTCGTGAGACAAATCGTGGTAACCTCTTTAGGCGAAGCGGCGCGCGCACAAATCGCTACCACGAATCGAATCGAGAAGGGGATCGGAAAAGCAGCGCACCATGGCGACGTATCCTCGTTCCACCTCCTGCGACGGCGGCGGACGGCGAAGAAGAAGAAGGGGCCCTAGAGACTAGGGCTGAAGGGACCTGGCCTCGCGCGTGGAGAACGGCGGCGACCCGCGAGCACGGAGGGGGACGGCCACGGGCTCCCGGCAGACTGCCGTTGCGTTGGTGGTGGACGGTGGAGTTCGGTTTCGGCTTGTCAACCGTGAACCGTGCGGCTTTGGGCTTTAGGTTCATCTTGGGCGGTACGAAAGACGAAAGTGGGCTCGCGATGGGTTGGTCTAATTGCATAGGGCCCATCCCTAGGCCCAACACATCGTGAGTGTACATTTTCTCTTTTATATATATATATATATATATATTTATTATTTATATATTAGTATACAGTACAAAAAATTTGTGAACACAAAATTTATTAAACCGTAAGAAATATACAAGAAAAAAAACACCGACACAACCTAGACTAATATGGTACAAACTAAGGCTGCACAATGTATTAGTTTCACCAATTCAAAGATCAAATAGACAAAAAAAAAGTTACTCAGTGTACGGTCAGATTCGTTCTTTTTTTTTTGGAGAGAGATGGAGCAGGACATTTTAGCAACTTTTATTGCACAATTCTCTCTGGAAAGCTTTATAAATAAACCAAAAGGTGATACACATATACTACATTAGATTATTACTTATACATACGCTCGTACACTTCCCATGCATCTACTAGTTCACAAGGAATGCCCAGATTTAGCGTCTAACAGCATGGCAATTGGCATGCCAAAACCCAATGTCTTTTGGATAAAAAAAAACGTTCTTTATTGTCCAGCAGCAAACAGCGGAAGGCATGGACTCACTCTTTGCATTAGTGTCGTGGCAACTCTGCAAGGAGCCTGTTTTCGAAACGCCACCGCATGTCCGTGAAAAAAAAAAAGCTCTTTATTCTAAGACGAAGGGTGAGAGCAACAAGGGTCACGGGTCACGCGTTAATTAGAATCGAAGCCCGGCATGCACAGGCGCACAGCAACCTAACCTGATGAGCTAAAAATTAAGTGCAACAGCAGGTAGGAAACAAACCAAATCGAGAGCAGTAGTAACTCAACCAACCAAATGCAGATTTATAGGCCAACTTCATAACACAGGAAAAACTGATATCGGGAACTTGAGATCCCAAATATTTGAGCCCACCAAAAGATAAACTGATAGGGGAAACATGCACCAAGCTAAATTAGCTACATGAAAGAATCCCAGAAGAGGAGCTCTAGACAAGCAGATGATTTTGACAAGATATATATATAAAGCTAAGACAGGTCCAAAAGCATGGATTGAACAACGTCCGCATCCTCCAGCAGCAGCTCCAGCTCCGACTGCACGGGATAATATGGTGTTCCGGCATTGGTCCTCCAAGCTGCCATTTTGTGATCCAATGACGGCTCGAAACTTGGAGCACGCATGGCGTACTCGACGAGTAGCTGCACGATTGGGGCCGGATACACACCAGCTTCAGCGATCCTCTCTTCTTTACCTTGAGCGAGATCATACACGTAGATGTCGTGGGAGTGGAGGCACCCATCATGGTAGTAGTAGACGCAGTCAGGTTGAACGGAGGGGAAGCTGGCAGCATCGACCGAGAAGCACCTGCGATTTCCGACGAAGAGAGCATGGCCGCCGATGCTGGTGACCCGCAGAGTCCAGCAGCCTGAAAACACGAACGCCCTGCGAGCCTTGTTGCTGCAGCAGCACCGACCAGCCGTCGACGCGCACCATTTAGCCGGGGCCGAGCTCCGCGGCGAGGCCACGGTGAAGCTGAGGCAGCACACAAGACCTCATCACCGGATCCAGTAGCCCGAACGCTGCCTCTGCCTCGGAGGACGAAATGACAGTCCATGGCATTGTTGTCTCCACAACGAACTGCTCGCTGCCTGGGTCAGCCAGGTAGATGCTGCAGCCAAGACAAGCGTGAGCATACCGCCCAGCACGACAACGCCGGCGGTCATGGAGTTCTCGGGAGGCACGGGGGGCCTTGAAATGAACCAGGGCGCCCGTGAAGGGGTTGAGGACCCGCACGGCGTGCGGGGCGGCAGTGTCCGCCAGGACGAGGAAGCCGCCGGTGGTGGAGGCGACGAAGTGGTAGTCGCGGAGGAGCGGCAGCTTCCGGCGGAGGAAGCGGCAGCTTCCGGCGGAGGAAGCGGCCGGTCGTCGGCGTTGACGAAGAGGCGGACGCCGTCGCTGCTGGCGAACATGTCGATGCAGCGCTGGAGAAAAGGCAGCCGGTGGGGAACCCCCGTCTTCGTCTTGAGGAGCCTGAAACATGCGCTGGAGCATTTTCGTGTTGCGGTAGGAAGGGCTGGTGGAGGACTCGTGTTCATCCAGCATGATCCACCGGGTGGGGTGGAAACGCGGGTCGTGCGGGTTGCTGGTGGCCACGGTCGGCGGTGGCGGAGCGCCAGTTGTGGTCCATGTAGTAGTCGAGGTCGTTGGTGGCCAGGAGGCAGTCGGCGACGCGGTTGACGAGGTCCGCCTGAAGCGTCGACCAGCCCTGCGCCGCCACTGCCTGGGCCTCCATCTCCATGGCGCGAGATCGATCAGATGAACCGGAACTTGAGGATGGAGTTTTGTGCTGGCAGTCGCGTACGTACAGAACAGGACAGGGTGCCTTGGGTTATGGGCACGCATCAATCAATCCTTTCGAGTTCCAAGGCTCTGAGTTTCCCTTTTGAATCTGCAGTTTCGAGAAGGAAGTCTAGGCGTCCCTGTAATTTCCCATGGACTGCAGCAGTAATTAAATGGCCAAAAATTTGCAGCATGCAGCGGCGCGCCTCTCCGGTAGTCCGGCGCCACAACTTCCAAGTAACTCGGCCACTCCCATCGAGCTCTATCTGTACATCGTGTCATCGTCCCACTTCCACCACCTCCTCTGCTCCCGGCCACGACATCATCAGTTCATCACCCATGGTCTACGATTACAAATTTACAATTCCACATATGACATATGACATAATAATAAGTTAATAACTGATTAATAATATTACATAATACATTTCTTAGATTAGTTCTATTTCTCGTCCAAAATCTGATGAGCCTTCCCGTCGCCGTCGTCGACGGCGTTCCTGTACTGGTACGTGGCGGCGCACACCAAGAAGTAGCCCAAGTTGAGTGCCGCCAGCAAGGCCGGCGCCCAGTACACGGCGTCCAGACGCGCCCGGTTGAGGTCGTCAGGCAGCCACCCCGTGGCTCAGGTACGAGCCCGCGGAGATGAACAGCGGCGGCATCGCCGTGGCCGTGCTCCGCAGCGCCGCGGGGAACTCCTGGTAGAAGAGCGCGGTGTTCCCCGGCAGGTGCAGCGGGGTGGTAGAAGAGCGCGGTGTTCCCCGGCAGGTGCAGCCCAAGTGATGAAGAAGAAGCGGGGACCATCGTCGCCTTCCTCGCAGCGGCGACGAACACCCTCGCCAGGGCCGTGAACGGGCTCCCTCTGGGAACGGGCCGCCTGTAGTACCTGGACCCGGCGACCAGCGCGACGAGGCCTAGCCCAGTGGTGGCGGCGCAGGCGCCGAAGCCCAGTGCCCAGCTGACGCTGTCCTAGCGCCGTGTCGCCGGCCACGTAGGACGCGTACAGGAACACGAAGTACCATCTGAAGAAGGCGTCCCGCCCGTGCCGCCGTCGTTCGTCGCCGTCGGCGAACTGGTCCGCTCCCAGCGTCGCCGCGTTGTACCGCGTCCAGCCGTTGCCGATCGCCAGGAGGCTCACCGCCAAGTAGAGCACCGCGGCCTGGGCGGCGCTCGGTGGCTGATCAGGGTGGCATGGTGACTGCGGTTGGGGCGGCGCGCATGACGGCGGACGCAGCGACGGGAGCGTGGCCGTCAGCGTGAAAACTAGAAATGACTGCACAGTTGTTCATACATGTATGCATTGAGCGAGGTGCGACCGGCCGGCGATCTAGATATGCACGGCTGACGACGACCATCTTATTGCTATTAATTACCAGCAGAGAGACGGCGACGCCGGCTGCGACGACGGGGTAGCGGCCGAAGTAGGCGTCGGAGACGAGGGCGCCGAGGACAGGAGCGAGCTGCATGATGCATCAGTTCATCGGGACGACAAAGAGTCTTTGCCGAGTGCTTTTTATCGGGCAACACTCGGTAAAGAGCACTCGGCAAAAATTGAGACGACAAAGAGTCTTTGCCGAGTGCTTTTTATCGGACACTCGGCAAAGGCTTTGCCGAGCGTAATTTCTAGCACTCGGCAAAGAAAAGCGACCGTCACGGCGTCGGTCCGTCACTAGTTTCTACTCGCCGAGTGCCACAGATAGGGCACTCGTCGAGTGCCCTTGCCCTGGCACTCGTCAAAGCTGGGTCTTTCGAGTGCATGTTTTCCCAGCTTTGCCCAGTGCCAGGGTAAGGGCACTTGGCAAAGGCTCAATTTTTTATTTTTTTATTCTATGTTTATAAACATATTATATATAATATATATCACACATATATGATATCAGAAATAGTATAGCTCATAGAAATCACATCAATCTCATCACAAACGCAATTCCACATATATATGACATCCACCACATCTTCACAAACATAACATGTCCATAATCCATCAAAACAGGTCCATAATCCATAAGCACAAAATGTCCATAACAAATTCATCAATCAACAGTGCATGACAAGTCCAGCGTACGGTGAAAAAGAAATACAAACTAAGGCAACAGAGGGAGCGGAGGAAACTGAGTGCCCGGTGATGGCGTAGCGCGGTCACGAGTGCCTGGTGATGGCGTTGCGCGGTCACCTTCAGGTGCATGGTTCGAACCCGCCGACGGAGGCTGAACAAAGGACAAGAGAGTGCATGTGTTAGAGGGGCCATACAATGAAAGCACAAGTTGAATCGTTTTGGTTTCATACTCACAGGAGTTGCATACGGCGGCAGAGCGAAGGGCGTAGCTGAGCCTCCTTGGATGAGACTTGTAAGATACTCCACCTGCTTGGCTAGCCTTTCCCGCTCGGCCTGCTCAGACGCTAGCTGGCGAGTCATCCTCGTCTCCAGCTGCTGCATCTGCTCCCGCACCGCCTGGTTCTCGGCCTGCAATATTTGAATCAAATGTTTCAGTAATGGAAAGGTAACAAAGCTATGTAAAGATCAATTTATGAATAGTACAACATGACTAACCTCGAGTGTATCGATCCACTGCTGTGAAGGTGACGGTCGTGGGACTATGGGCGGGCCTCCGCTCGGGGTCGAGACTCGAACCTGGGAGAGGGTGGGAACCTCGTCGGGGTTGAGGATGCCCCTGCCAAGCCAATACTGCCCATGCTGGCTCGTCGCATCGATGTCGTCGATGTTCGGATCCCATGTTGGCTGGACTGACCTTGCGTCAGATGCATAGGAAGTGACGCAGTTGTGGATGTTTGGGCAGGTGTACGACTCAGGGGGTCATCCGGGCTGAAGGAGACATCAGAAGTTGCCTTACCCTTCCGGGCCAGACCATATGCCATGAAGTTGGACACATGCTGGCCACCATGTGACTCCGATTGTGAGAAAGACAACAAGATGATTAGAAGAAACATGCAAATTGTAGCATCTAAAAAAGTTCATTGAATTCATGTACATATGCTTTTTTGAACCCGACGAGGGTGCGGCTGCCTTGATGGTGTGTGCCCCTTGTCCCACGCTGCTGCCGGCAAGCTTCTTGTTCCTCGATATATTCCAACGAGAGCCACCTATCCATGATTTGCTCCCAGCACTCGCGATACGACTTGCACCACCATGGGATCATCTACATGTCATAAAGATTTTGAGATGTAAGAAGACCAAATTAAACCACCTTAACCCCAAAATGAATCAATATTAATCTACCTCAATGTATTATTCCTGGGTCAGCGTGGTACGTCTTGTGTCGGTCTTGCTGATCTTCTGACCAAGCCGCTTCCCGTAGTACTTCACCACTAAGCTGACCCGCTCTTCGTAATGCATGTCGATGATCCTTTTTTGGGCACCTTTCACCAAATTCCTGTTCGCCCTCTCCTCCTGTCCGTCTTCACATTGGAAAAAAGTCTGCAAACAGACACAATGTATCAATTCATTCATTATGTTGAAAAAGTCCAATAGATGTGATGTATTGATCAAATTTTTGGGAGCGAAACTTACCCAGAATTGTTGCTTCACCTACTCCTGCATGTTTCCATAAGTTGCGTCGAGGACACTTTTATAGTGGGCCCATGACTTTGCGGGCTCTATCTTGCCCTTGTGCGTGACAAGGCCAGGGTAGTTGGCTTTGCACACAAGACCCAAAATGTGGCCGGGGCTGCGTGAGTCACCAGGCGACACAACCAGGAAGCTCCTGCACAAGTCATTAACAAAAATTATTAGTTTCTCTTTATTTTTAACAGGTTATATAAAGTAGCTATGATAAAATCTAAAGTTTCTTACATTTCCCCCGTAGGGCGAACCACTGGGCGTGCCGTCGGAAGTGGAGGCGTAGGGAGTGACGAGGGACCTCGCAAGTACGAAAGCTTGGCATAGACTGCCACCTCACCGCACTGCTCTTCCTCCTCTTCCTCCTCGTCCTCATCGTCCGTCTGCCGAACAAGCTCGTTGCTCGAGACATCTGAGGCACGACGCTCCTCCTCTTGTGTGTCCCTGCTGCCACTGGACCTGCTGCTGACAGTTGTAGACTGGACCCTGCTACCACTGCCGCTGGACCTGCCGCTGTCGCTGGTCCTGACCCGCAGCCTTCTCTCGGCCTCCTCCTCCTCTGTTGCGCCAGATGTAGGGCGTGTTCTTCGGTACCTCGAGAAAATGCTCCTTTGCTCGTAGTTGCCTGCCATCTTGCTCGATCACCTGCAATTCAAAAGAAACAAAAAGACATATTAGTACATGTATTGGAAATATATGCTGAATAAATAAACCAAACACGAATAGAAAATAACATAGTATTACATGTACTAGAAATACTCGTCATTATCAGGATTATCCGGATCATATGTCTTGTCATCACTATCAAAATTGTCCAAATAAGCAAGACTGTCCGAAGGTTGTTCCTCCTCTTCATTGTCATTGCCTAAACATAATCGCTCAAGCATTTCTATGTCCTTGGGATTGTGCACCTCATATCCAGCTTTCTCGTCATCGACCCTTTCATTGTCTACTTGCATTCCGATCGGTTCGGTTAAGTCTATCACCAACCTCCCTTGTAGCCCATCTTCTTGATAGAACTCTCCATCATAGGTGTTTGGGTTCACGTTGTTGTAATCTTCATCGTTTGGGACAGGAAGTCTACCATGTGGAGATACTTGGTGCACAATAGCCCAACCCTGGAGAGCCTTGTTGCCTTGGCACGCGTATGGCGTATAATAAACATGCACGGCCTGTTGAGCCACAAAGAAGACATCTTTTCCTTCATAGATGGAATCTTGTCGAATCTCGACTTGACCAATTTTAGGACTCCGTCTCGTCAGTCGAGGATTAAACCAGTGGCATTTGAACATGACAAGAAGAAAGAGGTTTCTGTGGTAGAACCTCCCAAATTATATGGCCCACACGCACCTATCATTGTCCCGAAGACCTCTGATAGCCATGCATGTGTCCCATACAACTTAGAAAGCCCTGTCGGGTGCCCTGAAAGGACCCCGATTAAACCACATTTTATACTCATACCAGGATCAACAAAGGAGTAGCTGCAACATTACAACATTTGTTACAAAATAAGAATCAGAGTGCAAAGAAAAGATATAAGTAAATTTACAAATTATAAATAAATTATCTTTTATAAACTTATCTTTAATTGGGAAAGCAGAGTAGAACTACAGAAGACAACTTAGGTAGAGCGCCTAAGTCGGGAGAGGACAACCAGATCACGTCGAGCCCACCGACATGAACTTGATTTGAACACCAATCAACACCTGCAACAGGGGTTCAACAAACCCTGAGTACAAAAGTACTCAACAAGACTGACCCGACGAAAAAGAGGGGTGAAGACTCAGAAAATGCAGGCTGGTGGGATAAGGTAAGGCTTGAAGGAATTTTTGCAGAAAAGCTCTTGTGGATCAAGTTTTAACTTAACATTGATTATAACAGGAAGTAAAGTTGTTTTTCTCTAGCTCAACATTAACAAGCAACTTCACTTTAAAACCTTATCATTGTTTAAGTTATTACTATGATGATGAACACTGATCGAGTCTTCTTCTCCGAGAAGCAACGACGATTCGAATCCATTTTCATACCCAGCTGGGACCTAGATCACTGGGATACCGGAGACTTAAACTCCGATGCATACCAGATCACAGATATACCGAGATAACAACCGCAGCCATATATCACCACATGATACACGTGGGCACTATGACCCAGTGTACCGATATACGTGGGAACTTAAACCCACAGCATACCATACTATGACATATGTGGGGACTCTAGCCCACTATATATCACTCCATGATATACCTAGGCTCCAACCCTTGGTATATCACTTCATGCATGTGGATTTCTAGTTCTCGATAAACATAAGTTCACCATCGACACGGGACCTAGGGCATCAACAGATGGAAACACTACAGAGGGACTCCTTTTCCAATGCAAGTTACCCGTCCGGACTTGATTTATTAACTACCATCATGATTCCATCAAGAAAAGCCATCCTCATTTTTTTATTCTTTTCTTTTTGAAAACCTACTAATTAAGCAGGGCTAAGCATAACTAAGCATTTTCTAAAAATAGGTAACAAGGAATATGGAAATAAGACAGGTAATGCAATTGGTGGGTTATCACTCAACTCATATAACTTAATGCAACATTTCATATCTGAAATGATAAATCTTTTATAAAATCAAGGAAGGGTTTAAATGCATCCGGGGCTTGCCTTGGTATTCGGGGTAGACGATCTCGAGTTCTGGATCAACTCTCAACTCCGGAGTCTGCTCTTCCTTGGGATCTGGTGCGACAACGTTAAACTCTCCGTTAACGAAAACTATACGATAGAATGATATGCGTCAACATGATGTAATAGTAAACATGATGCTCGATGGATGCATGATCAGATTAAGGGCTTGAGTATGACTTTCCTTCACTATAAAGTTGCAAGCCAACAAACTTACTAAGTTCATTAGGGTTAACTATTTCATAAAAGAGTTCATTAAACACATAAAATAACGTTGATTAAACCCTAATGGCATGATCCAGGTAAGCGTAAATAATTAATTAAAATGTCAATGGTCATTAAAGTTAATAACCCGAGGTCATCAATCAATCCCAAAGTCAAACATTTAAATAAAGGCAAAAAACATTTAAATCATGATTAAAGGGTTAATTAATTAATTAATTAAAAATATTTAAATAAAGGTAAAAAATTAAAGTTGTCTAATTGAGCTCAAAATTTTATTTTGGATAGATCTTGGTCTAGTTAGATGACAAAACAATTTTCAGAAATAAAAGCCAATTATTTTATTTATTAAAAATAATTAAAGAGGTATTTTTAATTAAAAGAGCTAATTTTAACTTATGCAAAAAGTACTCAAAATTAGTATATTATATTTTTCATAGGTAGAGAACATCATAAAGAGCATACATATAAATTTTCAGAAATTTTGAAGCTATACATGAATTACTATGAATTACCAAATAAAACAACATTTTGTGGATATTTTTGAAATAAATAAATCGCATGAACAGTGTCGTCTTCAACCTCCGGCTGTGACCAGCGTGAGGCCGAGGTTGACCATGGTGTAACTTGCTAACGGCTGGGTATTTTTTGACGCAGTTTGTTCCTACGTGATCACCACGAAAAAGCAAAACTTTTAGGGCTACTGGATAAAAAAATAGAGCACGCTAGGGTGCTGTCGGCGGCGAGGCGGTTGCGGCTGTACTATACGCGATGGCGTGCGGCCTACGATGCACGAGAGGCTAAAGTGAAGGTACGTACGGCTTAAGGAGATGATGGCGAACGCGGTGCTCACCTCGGTTGAGGAAAAGGTGGAGCGGAGGCGGACCGACGACGGAGGGCGACCCATGGCGGCGTGAACTCGTCGGCAACCTGGGCATTCCCGCGCGACCGGTACTGCAACCACGGAAAAGGGCAGACCGGTGAGCATGCACAAGTCAAGTAAAACACAACACAAAGGATAAGAGTTTGCTGCACTGTGGAGGGCTAGCCATGGTGAGGTGATAGCCATGGCAGCGCTGCTGCTGGGCGATGAGAGAGCAGGGAAAGGGAAGGGACTGGGGCGCCTGAGGTGGTGAAGAAACAGAGGAGCAGCAGCACTGGCTGGGAAGGGAGGAAGGGCGCTGCTCTACTCTGCTGCTCCTGCTCGGCCTTGGCCTCTGCTGTCCAACAGAGAGGAGAAGACAGAGAACGAGGGAGGAAAAAGGGGGTGAAACTGGAGAGAAGGCAAAGTTCTCCACTTCCAAATGAGTATGACACATGAGGAGGAGGAGGTGACAAGATGGAGAAGGTGCAGGAAGGGCCAAGAGGTGGCATGGATATGCCTGGAAGCGGTGAGAAGGTCAGCGACGTCGACGGTGAGCAGGCAAGCAGGCTGCTCACGGGGTACTGTAGCGGGATCCTAGTTTTTCAAAATTTTTCGATTACTCCAAAATTTATATAAAAACTTGAAAAACTTTCAATATATAGTTTTTATAACTTTTCAAGATCTACAAAACTTGCAAAATGAGCTTTCTCAGATTTTGAGTGGAAATATGAATTTTGAACAAATTTTGAAAAGTGGACAAAAATCATAGAAACAAACATTTTGAAAATCTTTTGATTTTGATAAATAAGATGAAAATATTCCAATGTATAAAATGCTCAAATTTTCTAGCCAAATATTTTTTTATATACAAAGTTTTTCCAAATATGCATAATTTTTAAATTATGAGTTTAAAATCAAAGAGGGACAAATGTTGGAAAACTATATTTTCAAGTTCATTTGAAATTTCTTTTGAAAACTTGAAAAACGTTAATTACCAACTTTGTAGCTCTTGTCAAGATTTACAAACCATCTTTTAAGAGTATCTCAAAATTCCTTATAGATTTTGAAATATAGAAAGGGGATAAAATAAGCTTTTAAAATAAATGGTTTTTGAATTAGCAATCAACTCATCATTTCATGTATAAAACAAAGCACCACATAAAAGATATTATTAAAACATGAATGCATTTATGCCATGATGCTCAATGATTATGCTTAATAATATACTTGATTATAATTTTAATTGCTTATTAACATCTGGGATGTTACAGTTTCAAACCATGAAATGTAAGTTCATAGATTTCTTGAATTATGCCATGATACTCGAGGCCATTAGTGTCGGGAGTACAAACTCCGCTGTTTGTGGTTTTTTGAGCAGGCCGAGATTCATCGTAGCTCGCTATGTGAAAGTGATATCCATTCACATCATAACCTATAAAAGTTTTTACCTTATCGTGGAAGCCATTTGCAACTTGTCTCAACTCCTCACTTATAGTTGCATCGGTTTAGGCCTACAAGTGCAAGCATGAAAGATTGTCGAACTATGTGCGAGAAATTCAGAATTTCTAACTATGTACGAGCTAAATTGGACTATACCTTGTTTTTGAACCAAGAAATGAAATCGGGTCTCCCTACTCCCGCACCCTTTGAAAGAAGGGTATCAGTTTGACGTAGGGTAGGATGGCTTGGTTGATGCCAGTGTTCACGAATAAATTCCCTGTACGTACGAGAAAGAATTAGTCGGATGCAGAATAATGCCGGCGTATTGAAACAAGTTCGTTGAGAACTTACTCAATGAATAGCTTCACCTCGGGAAGGTTGTTCAACACATATAGCATGATACAACACCACTTTTCATGTTCCAAGAACTTGTGCTTATTCCACTTGCGCTTCCTAGTTTCCCTTTGAAAAGGCTGAGGCTGGATTCATTTTCATCAGCATTGTAGCGAGGGAGTGGATTATGCACGCTAGGAAGATTCTCCGTGTGGTATAGCTATGTGAAGTTTGACACCTCCTCCAGAATGTATGCCTCTTCAATGGACACCTCAATTTTGGCTTTATTTCTACATTTTTTCAAACATACTTCAGATATCTCTCAATTGGATAGCACCAACGGCCCTGCACGGGCCCCCCATACGTGCCTCATACGGGAGGTGCACAAGCAAATGCTGCATCGACAAGAAGAAGCCCGGTGGAAATATCTTCTCCAACTTACAAAGCAACTCAAGTGCCGCTTTCTCCAAGTCTGCAACAACGGTCCGATATAGCTCCTTGGCACAAAGCTGGTGGAAGAAATAGCTCAACTCTGCCAGCACTAGCCAGACATCCTCAGGAACATAGCCTCATACCATCGCCGGAAGAAGCCGCTCAATCTATACGTTGTAGTCATGAATCATTCCATTGACTCGCATAGTTAGTAAGTTCACTCCCCTGCTTAGATTCACTGCATACCCATCAGGGAACATCAATGTCTTGATCCATTGTAGTATTTCCTTTCCTTTGTTTCGCTGCCAAGACAAAATAGACCTTTGGCCTATTCCACCGTTTTCCTGGTTGAGGAGGTTGTATCTCTTGTCTTGGTCGATCACACAACTCAGCCAGGTCCACTCTAGCCTTAGGGTTGTCCTTAGACTTGTTGGTGTCCATGAGTGTTCCCCAAAGTGCCTCGGCGATATTCTTTTTGGTGTGCATTACATCAATGTTATGGGGCAGTTTTAGGTCATTGAAATAGGGGAGCCTCGTCAAGCCGGACTTATGAGTCCACATATGTTGCTCCCTATATCCCACAAAACCACCTTCTTTAATGGGCACGAGAGCATCTATCTCAGCATGAACCTTGGCCCACTCTTTTGTGGTGCAGGGTCTGTGATTGTGACACCTTTCCTAAAGTTCTTGGTGTCTTGTCTAAATGGATGGTCTGCGTCTAGGAATTGACGATGTTGATCGAACGATGAGTACTTGCCATCGTTCTTCATCCAAATGAACCTCACAGCTTCCATGCATATTGGGCATGGGAACTTCCCGTGAACACACCAGCCAGAGAGTATCCCATATGCCAGGAAGTCATGCATGGAGTATTGGTACCAGACGTGCATTTTGAAGGATGTCTTTGTAGCTCGGTCGTATGTCCATACCCCCTTCTCCCAAGCGTTGATCAATTCATCAATAACAGGCTCCATCAACACACCCATATTACTCCTCGGGTGTCTAGGAATTATCAACGACAAGATGATGTTTTGTCGTTGAAAGACAACACCAGGGGGAGATTGAGGGGGACAACAAACACGGGCCAACATGTGTGTGGGGCAGCCAACATACCATAAGGATTGAACCCATCTTTTGCCAGGGTGACACGTACATTACGAGCCTCATCAGATTTGTTATGATATTTGTTATCAAAGAACTCCCATGCTTCACCATCAGATGGATGTACCATTTTGTCAGGACTGTACCGTTTGCCATTCTTGTGCCATGTCATCTGTTTCGCGGTCTCCTCGGTCATGAACAACCTTTGGAGCCTCGGCACGAAGGGAAGGTATCATAGGATCTTCACAAGGATATTAAGCTGCTCCTTCTTGCCATCACCATTGCCAGAGTCTTTCTCCACGTACCTGGAGGATTTACACTTTGGCCAGTACTTTGCATCCTTGTGATCCTTCCTAAATAGGACACACCCATTCGGACAAGCATGTATCTGCTCATACGACATCTTCATTGCTTGTAGGAGTTTTTGTGCCTTGTACATGCTATTTGGCAACTTGTGTTCTTTTGGAAGCAGGGTGCCAACCACGGCCAAAAAACCTATCAAAGCCATCTCGACTCATGTTTAACTTGGACTTCAACATCATTAAGCGTCCAACGGCATCCAGTTGTGAGACCTCAGACCGATCGTGAAGGGGTATCTGTGCCAAGTCCATCATGTACTTGAACGCTTCTATGGCTGCCTCCATCTCTGCCTTCTCACATCCAACACACCATGTTGCTTGGTGATAGTCATCTAC